>JANSTQ010156196.1:684-11245 GCA_026167885.1 Bergia puertoricense
TACTCATATAAAGCACCAACACATTAGTGTACACTCTGTCCCAGCAGCTGGTAGAGCTCAAGGAACAGGTACTGCCGCGTACTTTCCCCTCGGGGTTGGGAGTACTCATATAAAGCACCAACACATTAGTGTACACTCTGTCCCAGCAGCTGGTAGAGCTCAAGGAACAGGTACTGCCGTGTTCCTTCCCTTTGGGGTTGGGGGTACTCATATAAAGCACCACCACACTAGCCTACACTCTGTCCCATTAAAAGAGGTGTACTTTCTTCCTGTCCAAACATTGTTGGAGTTACCCGCCCCCCCTCCCCCCTGTCGAGGTACCTGCTTTCTCACACTCGCTGTTGCTCTAACAGATACCCAGGACGAGGTTCTTGAACAGTGGTTTGAATGTAATCCAGGGTTAGGACAAGTCTAAATTTCTTTTTCATGTTCAAATACGTTTCCCGTTCCTATAAAATGTTTGTTAAAATATTCACAGAATAATTAAACAAACCCGAACGATTATTTGGAAACCAGACTTCATGAGCAGAACTCGTCAAGAAACTTGTTTTCTTTCTCACAGATGGCCGAACAGCGCAAAGCAAAGCAAAGAATGGGCTTGTTGGCACCCCAGTCGATGGTCTCTGCAATGAGTATGAATCCCGCTTCAAACAACTTCAAAGTGTAAAGCAAGACCATTCCCCTTTGACAATGGCACCCACTGTTCAGTATGAAAGGAGGTGTTCCACTGCATATCTGCTCTTCAAGGCAGAAGAGAGGGAAATGTAGGAATGGTAACTCCAAAGTGTCTGCAAAGAGTAATTGGCTTCATAAGTACGTGGATGATAAAATTATGAAATTATGAAGAATTGGAAAGAAATTGAGAAACCAGATACAACTGAACTGAGTAAATTGTAGTGTACTGGAATTGCTGATATTAATTTATTACACAGTCGCGGAGTCACCTCAGTCATCTCATGTCTACCTCTTTTAACGTTTGAAAGGCGTTGTGAACATTTTGTGTTGGGGAACTTTACATTGAGTCATATTCTATAGTTCTACCAGGTGAAATGGAACGAAACATTTTAGCAGGCGTTTTTCGGTACGAGCAGATCTCCACATTTCCGTTCCTACCGGTTAGAACGAAAGGAAAAACACTTTCCATTTACACAGAATGTTCATTATCAACCAAGCAGTTATCCGACATTATCCAACGAGCTGTTATAACTGATCTGATATGGTTACGTACAACAGTGTTGGATCAACATGTTGGATCCATCCAAAAGGTTAGAAAAAAAACAAAAGTAAAAATATGCAACCTCGGATATCGAACCCGTTTACCCACTTTCGATCCACCTTTTTCGTCGAATCTTCATCCTATTTTTATAGAACCCAAATGATGTCAATTTCAAAACAGAAACCTATTTTAAAGATCAAGAACCTTCTTCAAGCTCATACCGTTCTTGAAGACATTCAGGTTGTTATTACTGATAGATCTTTGATTTTTACCTATGTTTAAATCGACAAATCGGTAGTTAACATTTTGTTATATCTGATGACCCAGTAGCAAGATGACAGTGCTATTGAGGGACGAAATGTTGTGCAAGTGAATTGTAGACTTAAACGTATAGATAAATTGTAACGTATAAATTGTAGACTTAAAACGCGAGGCAATCCGAGAAAACCTCGAAAGTATAATTTCCAAGCGAGCATCCAAGTTAATTGACTACGTTCATGTAAGAAAATGCTAAAATTTTGCTGCATCAGTGACAGAAAAAATAGCTTTCTTTATTGATTTGCTAGTTCACAAAGACAGATGGTTGTCTACGGTATTTGCCAAGAGCGGTGAACGGCGTTAAGCCAGAACTTATCCAAATCTGTGGAAGGTGGCAGCTTTGGGCGTGTCACGAGACTAATTCTCTGCTTGAGCACTTGAGGTGACATGCCCTAAGAAGACAGACTTTACATGAATCGACGAATTGTTCAACCGATTGTACATAAATAGTGAAAATTCTATAATTGATAAGATCTTCCGAAGGTTAGATTCAACTTCTCAAGAATAAGAATACTGTTTCATTTAAAGAATAGTAATTTAACTACACATGTTTTTGATTACTGGTATTCTTCTTGGGCTAAATTATATGCAGGTCTTTCAGTAACATGTGGTTTCCTCTCAAAAACTGTATGGTGATTGAAAAATGTCATAATGTGGTCAAATAATTGTTAATGCAAAAATTATTTGTAGTCTATATTTTTGCCATCAAATATTACTAAAGTGAAATTGTAGTTTTGTCAGTTTTTTTGGTTGACAGAAGAGATACAACTCTAAAATGCCAGCACAGTTATGTATATAAAGAAAGTGTGTTAAGAAAGAAAAATATCGGAAATAACAGCTACAGAATTTAACGAAAGGGATTAAGGAATAGCGTATCAAAAGGAAATTTGATTGTTAACTAAAGTTTCGCGGCTGTCCGTAAAGAAATTGCTTTCAAGTTGTTTGACGCTTTGTGTGGTCTAGGTTTGCCTGAATAGACAGACTGAGATTTAGATATTGTTAGAACACCAAGTAAGTACTTGTTTGGGTTGTTCAGTAATCTAGATAGAGATAAGCAAAAAATATGTTTATAATTACATAATTTATCATAGTAAAAGTAAGGAAAATACCAGACAACGTATAGATTTTGATCTTGTGCTTTGATTTGATACAATTTTAGTTTATTACATGTAATATTTATCAGACATGTAATATTTATTAGACACATGTAATGTTTATCGCGGCTGTTATCAAAGCTAATATCTGAATCTCGTTAGTTTTGTAGTAAAATATTTTTCCTTGATTATTTGAGAGCAATGTGTTTTATTTCAAAGTGGAGAAAAAAGGGGATCCTACAACAGCTGTACGCCAATTGAAGCAGCTACACCATTTTCGTACTTTGCATCTCGCAAATGTGCTGTGTCCCGGGGACGGGGGTAATAAGTAAGTAAAGATATATTGGCGTCTAGCCCAATGAATGATAATCTGCCCGACGGCTGAGAGATGGTCAGAAGTACAGATGCCTTAGGAAGTGAAGTTTTGTCAGACAACTGTGAAGTTTTGATGACCACCTCTCACATCATCCCATAGACCAGTGATATCATCCCATAGACCAGTGATATTATCGCATAAACCAGTTAACTACAAAAGGGATCATTTGTTTTATAACCCGAACGAACGAAGCCATACTGTCACTCAAAAGTCACGAAATAGCTCGAACAAGGTATTGAAAGTGCGTGCTACGAGAAACATCTGCGAAGATTTTCCTCAGACATTCTGAACATTTCGGAAAAAATTTCGGAAAATGTCCGAGTATTTCCGATTTTCCAAACAGTTAAGAAAATTTCAGAAAAGTTGAGATGTTTCCGAATCCTTAAAACCAGGCATATATTTGGAGAATTTCTAAGCATTCTAAAGTTTTTACAAATGTTTTTTAAAGTTTCGGAGCATTTTGTAATTGTTCGGAATTACGCTTTTCTACATTGCACTACACTTAACCATCGTTCAGTAATTTTTTAATGCATATGATTAACGCCCCGTCCACATGTATCCGGATAGTTTTGAAAACGGATATTTTTTTTCACTGTTTTCAAAAGAATACGCGTCCACACATAGCGTATTCAAATCGTTTTCACCCGTCCACGCGAAAACGCTAAAATGATGGAAATACGATAACGACCCTTATAGAGCATGCGCGTTGTTAGTAGTATGAGCCCTACGACGTCATCGTATTTGAAAACCTCCGCTTCCATCCCTTGGTTTTCATCCGTCCGCACGAAAGCGATAAGCTAGATATATGAACCTATGACGTTATCGTATTCGAAAACCTCCGTTTTCGTTCGTCCACACAAAAACGATAAGCCGGCGTTTTCGAAAAAATCCACTGTGGAGAGCGTTTTCGAAAACCTCCGTTTTCGGTGCTCGAAAACTCCGTTTATGTGTGGACGGAAGGCTAAAACGGAGAAAAAATATCCGGATACGTGTGGTCGGGGCCTAAAACATTTAAAAGGGATCTTTCACGACTTTGCGCATGTTCAGGAATTTACTGACAAAAAGACCTGTTTCAAGATAAGATATCTTTAAACAGGAACTGTTCAGGTACCAGTCAAAGTTTTCTAAGAGGTAAATGATACGGATGGTCTGTTTTTGGAGGCGATTAAGTTGGATTGTAGTTGTCACTTCTTATGTTCCGTGTTGGAACACGATGTAGTAAATTGTTTTAAAATGCATAAAACCTTGGCAGAAGTGATCGATTACCGCCTTTTCAGTGGATTAAAATGTTTTCTTTTGAAATTATTTTGACAAATAGCGTAGAAATTAAACTTTGGACAAAACGAAACCCATTGATCTGTTTCAATTCCGCCGTTTTGTACATATAATAAAAAAGATCCAGCAAGTTATAATACACATGATGTAATGGTTGGGCACCCCAAATAACCGTAGAAGCTAATCCTGTCGGGTGTCCATTATATTTCAATAGACATGATGCAGTGGTTGGGCACCCCAAATAACCGTAGAAGCTAATCTAGTCGGGTACCCATTATATTTCAATACACATGATGTAGTGGTTGGGCACCCGAAATAACTATAGAAGCTAATCTAGTCGGGTACCCCATTATATTTCAATACTCATGATGCAGTGGTTGGGCACCCGAAATAACCGCAGAAGCTAATCTAGTCGGGAACTCGTTATATTTCAATATACATGATGTTAGTGGTTGGGCACCCTAAATAACCGTAGAAGCTAATCTAGTCGAGTGCCCATTATATTTCAATACACATAATGGAGTGGTTGGGCACCTGAAATAACCGTAGAGGCTAATCTAGTCGAGTGCTCATTATATTTCAATACACATGATGCAGTGGTTGGGCACCCTAAATAACCGTAGAAGCTAATCTAGTCGGGTGACCATGATATTTCAATACACATGATGTTAGTGGTTGGGCACCCGAAATAGCCGTAGAAGCTAATCTAGTCGGGTACCCATTATATTTCAATACTTATGATGCAGTGGTTGGGCACCCTAAATAACCGTAGAAGCTAATCTAGTCGGGTGACCATTATATTTCAATAGACATGATGTTAGTGGTTGGGCACCCGAAATAACCGTAGAAGCTAATCTAGTCGGGTACCCATTATATTTCAATAGACATGATGTTAGTGGTTGGGCACCCAAAATAACTATAGAAGCTAATCTAGTCGGGTGCCCATTATATTTCAATAGACATGATGTTAGTGGTTGGGCACCCTAAATAACCGTAGAAGCTAATCTAGTCGGGTGCCCATTATATTTCAGTACACATGTTGTAGTGGTTGGGCACCCGAAATAACTGTAGAAGCTAATCTAGTCGGGAACTCATTATATTTCAATATACATGATGTTAGTGGTTGGGCACCCTAAATAACCGTAGAAGCTAATCTAGTCGGGTGCCCATTATATTTCAATGCACATGATGCAGTGGTTGGGCACCCTAAATAACCGTAGAATCTAATCTAGTCGGGTGCCCATTATATTTCAATACACACGATGCAGTGGTTGGGCACCCTTAATAACTGTACAAGCTAATCTAGTTGGTGTCCATTATATTTCAATATACATGATGTAGTGGATGGGCACCCGAAATAACCGTAGAAGCTAATCTAGTCGGGTGCCCATTATATTTCAATAATGTAGTGGTCGGGCAACGGCGAAATAACCGTAGAAGTTAATCTAGTCGGGTACATATTATATTCCAATACACATGATGCAGTGGTTGGGCACCCGAAATAACCGTAGAAGCTAAGCTAGTCGGTGCCCATTATATTTCAATATACATGATGTAGTAGTTGGGCACCCTAAATAACCGTAGAAGCTAATCTAGTTGAGTGTCCATTATATTTCTAATTAATATGTTTTGGTCAAAAAAGGAAATACATAGCAAAATAAAGTACACACAAATACACACAAATACACAACTCATAATTGTCAAATAAGTACAAAAGTTATAAATCCTTTAACTGAGCCAGATAAGAAAAAATTTTAGAGGTGAAGTCAAATATACGTATCGAGATAGTGATTTTTGAGTTTCCTTTTGAAGCAACGAAAACTCAAAGTTTTGAAAGTTTCCTCGATGTCGTTCCAAACGTTTGAGCCATAATATCTAATATTAAATTTTCCATAATTAGTTGTAATGTTTGGGAGAGCAAAAGTAGATTTAAAAGCCATACGTGTGTTGTAACTGTGTCTGGTCCTAATGGGCAAAAAGGAAGTGTCAAAAGCTTTTGGGAGGTTGGATTTTGAGTAATACACACGTAAGCGCTGCAGATTGGGACCCAACCATGCGAATTTAGTTGGTTTTGGTCGACCAAAAGTAGATTGCAATTTAGTTCGGCTCGTGAAAAGTAGGGCGTTTGGCCCAGGCCATTTGTTTCGTTTTTATAAATATCGTTTTTGTTTTTGAAAAACATTCATAAAAACTAATAGCCCTCCAATATATAGCTCGACAAGGCTTTTATCCAAAAAGTAAAATTTTATGTTAAAAATTTTTAGACCTTGATATTTGTGTAAGCAAATGTTGGACAGTCCAATGTTTTGACGTCATCCAGTAGGAACCAGAATGTGAGTATTACACGAAGTATCACAGAAGGCGCCCGTCAATGCGAGAGTTGAGTCGAGATCGAGCAGTTTTTATAGTTACATAATTTTTATACACATTTTTGTTATTTTATGCGTTGTCACTGCAGACCGAATAATACATATATGTGAGGCGTATAATATTTTTTGGTATCCAGCAAAGGAAAGTCACATTCCTTCAACCATTTCCGCGTTTTTTTGAAAATAGTTCTCAGAATCAGACTTCGGGTTTCAAGTCGAGCTAGAACGACGTGTAAATGTCGGACTAACAGCTTGTAAAACTTGCGAATGATTGAGTGATAATCATGGCACGATTGAAGTACTTCATGGCAACAATCGCCGTCATTCTTATCACGGTGTTCTATCTCAAGCGATTCCTGGGAGTCTACGCTATTGTTGTCCCGCTACTCTACATGTTTGTTGATGTAAACTACAGCCTTCGCGTCGTGTGGATGGTGTTGCAACAGGTGGTGAGACGCATGAAGGGCGTAAAAGCCATTGATCCACTGAATATGACGGAAAATCTCTTTTACGTTCTTCCCTCGGATTTAGATATCAATCTCCATATGAACAATGCACGGTGAGCCACAGGTTAAAATATGGTGTATTTAATTATTACATGCAGTTTACTGACATATAATACTGTTCTGTCAGTTCGATGGAAGGTTGTCTACATAGCCAACACATGTGCATTCTGGGGGATCGTCACTCCCTTTATAAGTTTTTGGGGGGTGCTTGTCAGAAAATTTGGGAGAATACTGTAAATAAATACCTCACCTTGAAACTGCACTACCCAGTAAGATACTCAATCCCCTGGGGTACTCCCCTCAACTCCGTAAAGGTATGGGTTTCAGGTCCATTTGGTCTGGAAAAGGGTTTACATTTTTTCTGAGCTATCTGGAAAATGGTATGGTTTTCCCAAAAAATTTGTGGACCCTGAAAGTTTTTCTTGATTAATTTTGCTCTGAGATTTCAGTGGTGGATTGTCACTTTGCAGATTTCTGAATATAAAGATAAGGAAAGTAGGTGATATGTTACAACCACAGTTTTTTTGTTGGCCTGTTTACAGTTTTGTATGTTTTGTCTCATTAGAAATGGAGTATCAATTTCTATTGTTTGGTCAGAAATAGGGTATAGAAAATTGCTTTCTTGGGTCTGGAATCAGGGGCAGATCCAGAAATTTCAGAAAGGAGGGGCCCATACCCAAATTTCTTTGAAGGAGGGAGAGGGGCAAAAAGGAAAAGTGTGCTCCAAAAGAGCTATTTTTCAGTGTTTTTCTTATAAAATGCTTGCAAAACTGCCAAAGAAAGGGGGAACCTACGCCCCCTGGGCCCCTCCCCTAAATCTGGCCCTGGAAATAAGGTCAGGGTTTAAAGGTCTGAATGACACACCTACATCCAAAGTCTGGGTAAGTATCCCCTTCCTTCAGGCCCAATTTTGGAGTATCATCCAACAACTAAAGGAATTAAAAATCAGTGATATAAACCAATAGTTTTCTAGTTGAGTAATGAATGCATACTGATTTTATCCCTAAAAATGCCAAATATTTAATAATAAAATGCATCAGCTTTTCTCAAAGCAACTCTTTCAGAAATATTTAAAGAATTGCTAATTTCATCCCCCATTAAAAGCTAGAATGAGCATCCCAATCTCCAATGGTGAGCTACTGTATACCTTTCCTCCCAGTGGCTGTGTTTCGTGTATTTTAGAAATTTCATTTCCCAATTGTGTGGGAAAAAAGAGTTGAAAACAGTTCAAGATTCTGGAAAGGTTTATCTGTGCTCAAAACAAGATATTTTTCAGTGTTTTTCTAATAAGATGATTGCAAAATGGCAGATGGAAGGGGGGCCCAGGCTTTTTCTGTCCTTATCCTAAATCCACCCTTTAAGAAGACAAACCCACACTGGAACAACTCTCAGCGCCCGCTCATTTACAGCAGCTGCACCCTAAGAATGGAACTCACTCCCCTCAGACACCTAAAGTACAATATCTTCCAACTCTTTTAAAGTAAAACTAAAGACTTTCCTTTTCCAAAAAACTTTTTATTTATAGTGTTTAAGCCCATCCTTTGTAATCAGTTTTCAGTTTTACTCCTTTTATTAACAGTTTTAATTATTTAAATGTTCAAACAGGGAATGTAAATAATTAGTGCATTTGAACATTTATATGCTAATTTGCACTTTAGAAATGTATTTTATTACTAATTTTATTATTAACAAGGCTCTTTGGTGTCAAACTTTCTCTCCATATCTACAAAGTTAAAGAACTGAGTATTCTTATATTCTCAAAGGTATCTTCGAGAGTGTGACTTTGGAAGGATCAACCATTGGCTCGGAACTGGTATTTGGGCAGCGTTGAAGAAATTCAAATGTGGCTTTACTCTTGGTGGAATCACAGTACGATACAGAAAAAGTTTAGAACTTGGCGACAGAGTTCGGCTCCAATCAAAGATTCTTTATTGGGATCAAAAGGCATTTTATGTGGAACAAAGATTTATTAATGAACAAAACTTTGTTTGTGCTGTTGTTCTTGCAAAACAAGCACTTGTGCAGACAAAGACAGGAGATAATGTGACTCCACAAATGTTGGTTGAAGCAGTGCTTGGGAGGCCTGTGAAAACCCCAGTGCCACCGGCTGAAGTGGATTATTGGTTAGAATATAATAGTGCATCAAGTGACAGGTTGAGAGAAGAAAGAAATAAAATTCATTCACATTGATATATTACATGTAGTTAGTTTACACAAAAGTGCTTGTTGTTTAAGGCCTTTTAAAAGAAGTCCCAGTTTATCTAATTAAGTATGAGAGTGAGGTGTTTTTGGTCCCATACTCTGCCATTGAGTCAGTTTGGCAGCAAGTTTGAGGTGGCATCAATCAAATTATGCACAATTCTTATACAGTAGTTCCAAGTATGTTGATTTATCTTCAAGAATCTATAACTTTAATATAGTTTTTCTATGTTTCTGTTTACACAAAAACCATTTGACACTTTGTGAGTCATATATATGTATTAATTTTTACTTTATTTCAAAAAATAAAAAAGTCGGTGAGCTGGAAAAAGTCAATGTGCATGCTGACGATAAACCAAGTTTTTTCTTAATGGCCTACTAGACAGAAAAGATAGTTCCTGAAAGTAAATGAATTATTATTGTCCTTTTTCATTGTTTTAACGTTTTTTTCAGGCTGTCGTCAGTCAAATACAACAGATTAAAATTAGGGCACTTTCATGGCTTTGTGCGTGACTTGCTTTAACTTTATTGACGAGAGAACTTAGTTATGAACTAAAATATCTTTAAACAGACACTGTTAGGATGCAAATCTAAGTGCTATGCCGCTGAAACTGCTGTAAGGCGAGGCCCTGTTTGAAGCAAATGTGCAAAATTAATTAACTAATATAAAAAATTAAAACAGGGTAAACTATAATATGCTGGAGAGACAGGGGAACTTCATTCTTTCTGGAATACTTGTGCACTTGTAAAAATTTGTGAAATACAAAGCACAATTTTTACATAGGCCAAAATAAGAAAAAAAGCGTATTGTAATAGTTTACCCTTAAAGATTAAGCAGGGAAACTCTGCACAAACTTTCACTGATGAAGTTTTGAAAATGAAATGTGGACAGAATGATTGTGAATACAACATAGTACTGATAGTTCCATGAAACGGCAAGGAGAAATAATTTTGGAAACTGCTGGTATCCGTAGACCTCGGTTCTGCCCAGCTTTCAGGTATTAATAAAATTGTTTGCTAATCCCTGGTCTTGCCTGCCTTATTTCTTGTGTCGCCATCATCTCTGTCTGGTTTTTATTCCAAACAGCAGCAAGATAAATGTAGCCATGCCACATGCCAAATGTCGCGTTTCCGGTGTGGAGAGCACGGGATGTTCCGCACCAGAGTTCGCCAGTTTAAC
The DNA here is from genome assembly GCA_026167885.1 of Bergia puertoricense. Lineage (NCBI taxonomy): Eukaryota > Metazoa > Cnidaria > Anthozoa > Zoantharia > Parazoanthidae > Bergia > Bergia puertoricense. The sequence goes on from JANSTQ010156196.1 coordinate 11,218, forward strand.
CACGTACATGTATCGTCGATCGGAGCGG
>JANSTQ010156218.1:0-21497 GCA_026167885.1 Bergia puertoricense
AAAAGGAACCAATCGTGTTGCATATAAAAATAGCTCCTTTTCTAAAAATAGATCTCAAATAATTATCATTGGGACAGGCCCATGTATGGAAGATGCCTTCTCTTAGGATTATCTTCTCTTGTTTTACATGAATAATATGTAGCGACGCCATGAAATAAACGTCAAAAGATGTCTTCCTTGATTGGACTACGGGTATTGCAAATTTTGTTTTAATTGTTTCAAAGCCTCAACCTTTATATGTTATTTTTAAACTATAAATGAAACAGACCTTTGATAATAGTTTCCTTTTGCCAATATTTTAAAAGTTTAAATAATAATCACGAACCGTGTGTCTTAGGTATTGTGCATATATTTGAATAATTCTTATAAAAAAACCCGGAAACACTGGTATGATCACGTAAGCCAATACACAATCGATTGTTGTCAACCCAAGTACGCGTCCCTTTTTATATTAAATCGATATTAAGAAAGTAAGCTTCCAAGTGATGTGTAACGCAATCTGAGCTTCACTTATGTTTCTTTAATATTTTCAGAAAATCAGAGAAAATATACGAAAGAAATATTTTATCATAGCTCGAAAAGGATAAAACAATTTTTACAAGGCTGAGACAATAAACCTTTGCTGAGTCACTCTATATTCTCTTCGATAATTGGAAACGCTCGTCAAGATAAACAAACCGCAATTCCAAAGACAAACTCAAAGCACACGTACAGAAAGACACGTGTATACCGAGTATATTAAGACTCTGAAAAAAAGGACACGTATTAGCTTTCAGAAATTGTTAAAACCGAGAAACTAACGTTCCATTTGAAATTCAAAGTTTTAAACACATAGAGATTTTGGCGAAGGTTTACTCAGCGTTACAGAAATAGCATTGCTTTTGATACACGAACTAACCAGATTTTCACTGATAAAAACTGCTGTAAAATGCGTAACGACCAAGACCACGATTAAAAGGTAAAATTCCCGTGAACAGCGTATAGCTGAGCCTGATCTATCACGAGCATTTATTTTTTGATGGAGTAAAAACTAAAAGTTTTTGTGCAACATTGAAATTAAAATACAGCCAACAGGATGGTTTTTTAACCTCGCATACGGTCCGACAAACATTGCGTGTTTGTTTTTTTAAATTGTTTTAATATCTAAAATATAACCTATTTGCAAGCAGGTCATAATATCTCAATATTTTCCCATGGTTCGAGTAAGTAATCTGAAATTGCGTGAGAACACGGTAGGCGCAACTGATTCATCTGCAATTTTAAAAGCAGAAAATGATAATTGTGTGGAGTTTATTAACAATTTTAAAATGATCATGCAGAAGAAATAATGATCATCCAGAATTATTTAAGGATATTTGTTAAGAAACTGCTAAACGGGGAGAAAATATTGTATCCCATACTAGGATTGCTGTATTTCAGCCCCAAGACAGTTTATCTTCGAAGTAGGTGTTGTATTGTTTAGCCTTATAGCTCATCAAAATAACTAATTTTACAGTTAAAATATTTGGTTAATAAATTTCTATATTTGGAGTTTGATATCTTTGTTTATTTGTATAATCTGTAATTTATATTCCTGTACAGGGCTCTGAAACACCTCGAGTAGTTTTGCGGTGATTTTCATCCGATAAGATTTAGTATTGGACACATATTCCGTTTAACTCGTAAAATCAACGAACCACATTTACTGCCGTGTTTAGCAGTCAAAGAAAATTGTTAATAAACTGTGTTTTTCTAATAAAAAATTGTTTCAAGCTACTTTCCACTTACTGAAAGTTTCCACTGACGTCCGTCAGAAATCGCTTAGTGGTCTTCCAATCCAATTTACTAATTACAAAAAGCAATTTAATGGAGAACATTTTTAAAGTGTCATCTTGAAAGAACTTTAAATTGTTGTAATTGAGTTGCTATCACATAATTTTGTTTCACTCTTCCAAGATTTTGGAAATATCTGTTTTATATTAAACTGAACTATGTTCGAGTGAATGTTTTGGCGTTATCTGACTATAAACAAAACAAAACTTTGATAACAGTTTCCTTTGGCCATTATTTTTTGAAGTTTATATAACAATCTAGAATAGCTTGTTTCGGGTATTGTGCATAATTTGAAATGATTTTTTAAAAACACCCCAAAATGGTAGTCTGGACACGTGAGCCCATACACAAGCGATTATTGTCAAGTCACGTTCGCGTCTCGTTTCACACACAATCAATATTAAAGCCCTTAAGTAAGTAATCTTCCAAGACTGATTTTCTGATGAACCAATTTACTATATCTTATATTAAAAAATACATCCGTATCTACCTCTGACTGGAAGTTTTCGTGCAACATTGAAATTTAAATACAGGACGGTTTTCAATCACATGAATGGTCTGACAAACATTGCGTGTTTTTTTCCAATTTGATGTAATATCTAAACTGTAACCTTCTCTTCGCGACCAGGTCATTATATCTCAATATTTTCCCATGGTCCGAGTAGGTGATCTGAATTGCGTGAGAACGCGGTAGGCGCAACTGATTGAACAGCGATTAAACAGAAAAGCGAGAATCGTACAAAATCTATTAACAGTTAAAGCTCACGCAGACGAAATAATGATCATCCAGAAAAGACTAAGGATATTTGTTACTGAGAAAAGTGCTAAACGGGAGGAAGACATTATATTCCCTGGTGTGATAACTGTCACTTCAACCCGGAGACACAGTTTTTCTTCGACTTCGGTATTGTAGTGTATAAGGGACTCCATGAGCTAATTAAGGTATCTTTCACAGAAAGATACGTTGAACAAGTAGCTGGTATTAATTATTTCGTTCATGCGTGTTGGATATGAGATGATTATAGCCAAAGAAGTGCGAGCACTCATATCCAATGCGTGGTCGTGGAAAACTTGTAAAATATTGCCCGCCTAATGCAACCTGATTTGCGAAGACGGAGTATTGCTCAGGTCCCGATACTAGATGTAATTACGCAATATTTGCCCTAATTTTGCAAATTGCGTTACGTTTTTGTCAATGAAATGAAAAAAGAACAATGCTTTTATAGCTGCAAAAGTTTCATGTTAGTTTAATTTGGACTTCAACCGATTCTTTTTATAGAATCTCACAACTTAAACTTTTGACTCTAGTTGAATCCAAGTAACTGCAATACCCAATTTTACACTGATTTTCAATACCAGTTAACTGATACGGTGTTTTAACGACTGCAACGTATTTTTAATCTTAATGAAAGCCAATGAATGAGCTATTAGTAACATATCGCTTCTGTTTGCTTGAGTGATCAAATTTAAAGCCGGAGATCAGCTTAACTGAGTTCAGACGACAACCAGAGAGTCTTAGCAACGCTCCTGAACTCAGCATCAAAAAATGGTAAAGCTAGAACTTGTCTTCGGATTGGTTGTTTTCATAATCTTGTGTCTCCCCTTGCAATGTACTTCGCATTGGTGGTGAGTTAACTATTTCTAACTTTTGAGATCCAGAAATTTGAAAATCAATTTTTTCCTTCTTAACTGTGATTTCGCGGCAATTACAAATATATTTGTTTCACTGTTTTTTAAGGTTCATGTCCGAACTGTTCGCGCTGGGTTCCAAAGTCATGTGCAACACCATAGCTGGTCTTGCGAGTGTTCAGCGCACACTTTGCCGGCAGAATCCCGATGTTATGATCAGTATCGGAAAAGGAGCAAAACTCGGAGTAGAAGAGTGCCAGTACCAGTTCAAAGATCAACGTTGGAACTGCTCTACTGTGAAGCGCGACACCTCTGTCTTTGGAAAAGTAATAAAGAAAGGTTGTAAAGATATTTCGTAGACTGAGAGTGAAAACAAACTAATTTTCTGTGTTGAAAGTATATCATTTCTCGCTTGTGATTAACTCTTGTGTTATCCGTTTCCGTGTCATAGTAATATTAACTTCACCAAGTTTCTTGTTTTTTAGTTTGCTTACACTGTTTGACTCGAATTAAGTTTCTTTAATTTGTCCATAACCTAGGTTTCATGATCAGGATTGAGCACACAACTGTTTTGCAAAAAGCTTTTCATTTGACGACTATCTGATGCATGCTTTTTTTTGCGCAGAGCATTGGTAAATACAACTTCGCCCACACACACTGAATGCAAGTTATCCATCAATAAAGGTTATTAATTTGATTCATAAGCTTTTTTCGCAACTTTTGCTTTACTCTCTTTAAGCAAGTGTTGGTTTTCTATTACTTTGTTTAGCCAGCCGAGAAACAGCCTTCGTCTACGCAATATCTGCAGCAGGAGTGGTCTATGAAGTCACAAAATCTTGCAGTCTGGGCGAGTTGAGGGACTGTTCATGTGGTAATAGGCGTGGATGGAGTAGAAAAGGCTTTAAATGGGGAGGATGTAGCGATAATATCAATTACGGACTTCGCTTTGCCAAGATCTTTGTCGATGCCGGAGAGGAAGAACGTGACGCTAGGGCCCTGATGAACCTTCACAACAACCAAGTGGGAAGGCAGGTAAGTATATACGTCTAATTTCTAGATATTATCGTACGATATAGATTTTATAAGTCTCAAACAATAACTGCTTCAGACTATGCATGATCGATACCGAGCGCATTGTTCTGTTACACGAAGGATTTTTTTCTCTCTCTTAGGATTTTTTTGACTGAAAATATTCAACATCAACTTTCGAGACTTTCAGTGATCTGTTAATTGTTATGTTTACCTAAACATATTCAATACAACCCCGTTATCCCGGTTTCTAGCAAACTATATATACTCGATTCTTTTTGCCATATTTTGAGTGCTGGGTATGAATCGTCGCTTCCTCTTCATTCCCTCCGATTATTCCTTAATAAAGATTAATATTGAATTTGATTTTTCCAAATTCCAATAGCTCTGAATAGTTAAGATGTACTTCGAGCGTTACGCGTTCACCATTCATCTTGCAAAATTGATATCAAAATAGAATTTGTCCCTATTTACCCATAGCAAGTGTTGGTTTTAGTTTTTTCCGGAAAGACTCAACAATAAAATTGAATAATCGATGTTCTATTGTTTTCTATTAAAAATTTAACGCTCTATTGTAACGCGGATTGTAAGTTTTATCCGTACCTAAAAAAGGATCTCTTCAGCCTCATTTACACTACACTCGATTTTTGGTACGGCATGGATAAAAATGGCACCCGTACCGCTTTTATTCTATTTAGGTAGTCCGAGCACGGGTAAAATTAGCACGGGTGCCATTTTTATCCATGCCGTGCCAAAAATCGAGTGTAGTGTAAATGGGGCTTAATGGGCTTTTCATTTTTTAATTATAATATCAGCACCAAACTAAACATTATCTAAAGTAAGTAAATAAATTAGAAATTATCAATATCAAGTGAAGTTCCTCCAAAACCAGAAATTACCTAAATGAGCTCGTAGAGAGTCTCAAATGATAGAAATTAAAAATACCGAATTCGAAGACAAACTGTGTCTTGGGATGCAATATCTTCCCTCCCTTTAAAAAGTTTTTTAGTAACAAATATCCTTATCAATTGTTTCTGGATGATGACTATTTCTTCTGCGCGAACGTTAATTGTTGATAGATTTTGTACAATAAGCATACCAATGTCACCTACTCTGTTTCTCACGCAACTCGATCACTCACTAGAACCATGTGAGCAGTGATTTACCTAGGGTTTGAAAACGAGCAGTAGACTCAATAATAACATTGAACAATATATGTTCTATTATTTTTTTAAATTTAACTTTCCTATGGTCAACTGTAATCATAAATTTGTCCGTACCTAAAAAGGATTTCTTCACTTTTGACCATTAAACCAGCACCAAGTTAAAAATAACTTACTAGGAAACGAAATGCTGGCCTTCTAAAAATAGCTTCTGAATACAACAAACACGGAAAATTCTTACTTTTTTACAATTACATTCGCACGGGTTCCGGTCAGACGATTTCTTACCGGCCAGTTTTCGGGTAAAACCTAGCTTCAAAGTTACTTGAGCTCACTTTGACATTTGTTTTAGAAACCCGATAAGTTAAAGGCCCTGTTGAAGGAATGTTTTCGGAACGTTTTCGGTGAAGTTTCAAATTTTAAATCTCTAAACGTAATCTTTTTACTGTGAGCAACTACTTTTTGAAGTAAACAGAAATTCCCTTTATAAAGCTCTAGCATATATATTCTGTGTTACTTTCCTCAAAGCAAAACGTTAAAATGTCATTCGTTTATCGCTCCACACTGATTTATTTTCTGGAGAAACGTAACAGAAAATCAATATACGAAAACTAAAAACTCTAAGGATAAACTTATAGATAAACGATAAACGATAAATTGAGGAATTTTGCCAACAATCACAATCGGCTTTCTCAAAATACTCTCTGAAAGTGTATTGCTTTACCAAGCACGGTATTTCCGAAAGCGAGAACATCTGCTAATCAACGTACCACAAAACCTTTTGAAATCTTCTCAAACCGGAATAAAAATTAAAAACAATTAATAAACTTGAGTTTCCATTTTAGTACGTGACTTTGTTTGGTAGTAACAACTGAAAAGCGTTTTGATCAAACAAGATATGCACGAAAGTCAAGTGGAAAGAGAGTGTTGGTCACTTTACTCGAGAAGATCCCAAGCCCTCAAAGAAACGAAGGAGGAAGTGTGTTATAAATTACAGATTATGAATAATAAGTATATACTCTATATCAAACAATTAATCAAACCCAATATTTTAACTGTGAAACTTTCCTTATTGAGCTCGTAGAACCGGTCTCTTATATAATACAATACCGAATTTGAAGAAAAACTGTGTCCTGGTATGGTAATATAGGATGCAATATCTTTACCGAATTTAGCAGTTTCTTAGTAACAAGTATGCTTAAATAATTCTGGATGATCGACTGTTGCTTCTGCGTGAACATTAATGATCAGAAATTGATTTTGTACGATTACCATACCACTGTCATCTACTGTGTTCTCACGCCACTCTCCCACTCACTCGAACCATATGGGCATTGGCCATGGGGAAGCTTCGGGTTTGAAAACGAGTAGTAGTTTCGCCGAATAGCCGATATATATATATACGTTATAGATTAGATATGTAGGTTGAAGAACAGACTATATTGCAATAAGTAAGATATGGGTAAATTAAAGTATAATATATAGATGCTAATGATTTGGAGAGTACAATAATCCAGTTGATTTAGAAATTTTTTGCAAATATAGTTTATGTGACATTTCCATGTGAGGTGTTGATCGATATAAATGCCCAAAAATTTCATACTTTAAACTTGTTCAATGTTATTATTGTCGATTATCAATGACTCCAATTGATTAATGCATATTATTAGGGTATTAGGCTCGTTTGCTTGGTCCGTACAGTAAGTTATGGACTGAGTTTTTTCCCTTCTTCTTATGGTCTAATAATATAAAAAATCCATTTATTTTATGGCACATTTGGTGTTTGTATTTTTTGGTTTCGATTTTTTAACTGTACGTATGGCAGTTTTTATAAACAAAATGATCAACAAAACTATAATTGAAATAATCTAAATTATCATCAGAGGCTGGTCAAGTTTGAGATTGACTAAGAACTTTGATAAAAATAAACAAGCAGAGAAAGCTACACGCATCGCAACAAGAAAACGCCATAAGACAACTGTCATCAACAACGTACAAGAAAAACCTTAGACTGAGTGGCTGACTTCTCGTTACCAATTATTCTGTTTTATTTAATATAGTTTTAAAACAGTAACAGCAACAACCACAATGGATCCTGATTTAACACGCTTACAATTAGTGATGGAGACCAGTTCGGTCTGTAATCACTCGAGTTATTAAACAAAATCGGACGAGCACAAAGTCTTATTTATAAATTATTTATTTATATATTTTTATAAAAAATTACAATTTCCGAAAGTAAGAGAAATGTCAAGCCAAATCATAGTTGTTTTGTTGAGGAAAATGCCATAAACTAGGATTAACTGAACTGTTTAAACTGAACAGGCCACTATTCTGTTGTATTTCAAAGGGTTGTGGTACAGTGGAACCCCGCTTTACGGACACCCGCTTAATACGGACACCCCGGTATTACGGACAGTTTGGCCTGTCCCCTTGGTGTCCGTATTAACGGGGTTCCACTGTATTTCCATTCAGTCCATTGGATACAAAAGCTTATTTGAGTTGAAGTCCATTTTATATAATGAACTGTTGCTGTAGGAGGTAAACTCTACAGTTTGTTTTGATCACAGTTTCTCAGAGGTATTGAAGTTCTTATTAATCATTGATTATGTTCTTGTTGCTGATTGTTAGAGAGCCATGGAACTCAGGATGTGATTGGTTCATTAAACTGTTCGTTCACAGGGTCTTGTAATCGGACAGTATCCGACTAATGCGACATGAGTGTTGAATGAGCAAATCAGATTTGAGGAAATTGTCATTTTTATAACAAAAAGTTGAAACCAACTTTAAAAACAATGACTCGTAGATGAAGATGACTGCTTTCCCAACTCAATGTGCGTTATTGTTGAATTAAGACGGTGAATAACAAAAAAGAGTGAAGCGAATCTTGGCGAATAAATAAACTCGAGACTGAAGAAATGATATTTTGATGGAAGAAACCACTCGTTTTTAAATTACTAGAGGAAACAAAGGCTTCCTTTACTGTCACAAATTACTAGATATCTCACTAGAGACTACTAAATTTTGTTCGAAAAAGAAATCAACTGATGTAAAGCCTTTGTTTACACCGAAAAATTGCTTTATTACAAACCAAATCACGTTCTAATGTAGTTCAGCTCTGGTAAACGCAACGATGGATACAAACTACGCCCAGTCGAATAATTGTTGTCCATTAAAACACTTTCATTTGATTGATTGAGATGCAAGTTTGACGAAACTGATAAAATATACAAGAACATTTTAGGTGTAATCAATTGTAATAATTGGCGAATATTCTAACTTTGTTTCCAAGTGACAACTGATTTGTCGTTTCAGTTATCCTCGTGTATCCATCTCAGTTGTCTCTGATTCTTTTTGTCCTTCCATCCCAAAAAATATATATTATAAGTCATCTTTTGGCTTCCTATTCAAACATCCGAACAACTTCATCAAACGAAAAGTGTCAAACAACTGCAAAAAAAAAAAAACAACAACAACAACAAAACAACAACAACAACAACAAAACAACAACAAAACATATCGAATACAACAAAGCAAATAAAACATTACATTCAAACTTTGCTGATCCACGGAAATGGCAACTGACACTCCGCAACGTATACGTGTCGCACTGAAAAATGTTTGCGCGCTTTTGGAAATTTAAAAGGCCGGCGTGTGCGCACACTTGAGGAAACGGCTGAGCTCACGGCCTCAAAAGGCCTTTTGCTCAGCATTTTCTTCATGTGTACACCGACCTTAAGCAAGCCAACAAGAATAAGTTCGTTTTCAAAAATAATCGAGTCAGTTAATATTATTAGCATTAAAGAAACTGTTTTAACGTTGATTTCAGATTAATCAACAATCCAAAATTATCTGGACTGACTAAAAGCCGATGTTTAGTAAAGTGTATTAATCTTTCCGAACCGAACTCAGCAATCAATATTTGATTAAAGTTAAACATTTCGAACTCGTGTCCGATTTCTTATTAACCTGGAATCCATACCGTATGGACCTCGCACTCGGCTGATAAGAAGTATGTATATCGACATACAACAATCAAAATTTTTAATTTTCTGTCAAAATGTTAACTTGCGTCTTTGATGACATCACTTTATTGAGGATTTCTCCGTTTTTGCCCTCAACTCTTTAGTGTTTCGATATCATTAAAACTGTCGCCATAGCAATCAACAGTCGACAAGAACGTATTTTACACTGAAATGCCTCTTCTCGTGTGAAAAAGGATATTGTTTAAACGGTAGATTTCAAGCATTTTGAATTTTTAAAATACAAGTTTCAGCGGTGCTTAAGATGTTAACCACTCGCGTCAATAGACCATATGAGTAGTTTAACGAACATCCTAGCTACATTATATATTTTCCTATGTTGCACAAAAACTTCTTGAAACTTCTAGTCACAACTAGATAACAAAGTACTTTTAGTAGCTATTTTAATGATTAGTCCCGAGGCACGAAATGCAAACCTAATATCGGCTCAACGAATACCTAAACGATTCAAGATTAATGTTTAAACATTTTGAAATATGGGCAAAAGGAAAACTCTTATCAAAGTTTAGTTTTGTTTATAATTTAAAATAACCCAAAACATTCCCTCGAGTACAGTCCTGTTTCATACAAAACTGACATTATCAAAAACTAAAAGTGGAACAAAAGTATATGGTAACAACTCGATTAAACACATACATCAATATATATTATCGGTATATATTGTTTCTGTTTCGCTGTTATTTAAGTCAGTCAATTACGCATAACGGAATATCATTATATGATATCTGATGAACGTCAATATAAACTTTCACTAAGTGAAAATAACCTAGAAAACATACTTTTTCTTTGAAAAACACAGTTTAAAAATAGTTTTCGTTGAATGCTAGACACGGCATAAAATTGGTATAAGTTGCTACTAAATCTTTAGCTTTTGCCGGATATTTCACTATCCAGCATCATACCTGGCTGATAGCGGCAAAGAAGAAAACACAGTTCGATGACTAACATTTTGGCTTTTTGAATTAAACTATGATTACTGTGAGAACACAGAAACGGCGTTGTTGTTGTTTTTATTGTTGTTGTTTTTCTCGTTGTTTTTCTCGTCGTTGTTGTTGTTGATGATTTTCCATGCATTCTTGCTCCTCCATTAGCATAAATAAGGTTTTGAAGTGAAATCAAAACAAATCTATCAAAAAAGAAACAACAATGTTTCTGCTATTCTGGTTGATCACTGTAATTATATATTGATTCAAGAAGCTAAGATGTTCTTCGTCAGAATGTATCTTCTTTATTTCTTTATACGACTAGAAACCGAGAAATTGACCTTTTGGTTTTGATTGCAGGCTGTAAAAATTAATTGGGCGCTTCAGTGCAAATGTCACGGCGCAACCGGTTCGTGCTCTGTCAAGACTTGTTGGAAAACAATGTCGTCATTTCGTCAAGTGGGCGATTATCTACGAAACAAGTATCTCACTGCCACTCCAATAAGCATGAGCCAAAGTGGGAAGGAACTCGTGAGAGCCGATGACAGCTACAGAAAACCTTCCCACGATTCGCTCATCTTCCTGGAAGAGTCTCCGGATTACTGTGTTCCAGATCCCCGGACTGGTTCGCTCGGCACTTCCCACCGAGAATGCAACCGCACAGATATGGGGCCTGGTGGATGCAGTGTTTTGTGCTGCGGGCGGGGTTTTAACACAGTTCAAGTCATAGAGGAGTATGAATGTCGCTGCAAGTTTCATTGGTGCTGTTACGTTAAGTGCCAGACCTGTCGGAGAACTGTAGACAAGCACGTGTGCAAAGGCAACAAAGGTTTTCGGATTCCGAAGCACAATCGATCGAGTGGCGGCAGCTCATCCAAAATAAGTAATGAACTGAAGAAAAAGAAGATAAGCCGCAGAAAAAATGAACAAAAGAGAAGGAACCGCAAAAATGAGAGAATACAAGGAAAAACAAAGCAGCGAGGAGGATTCTGAGAATTTCCAATTGCGACATGCAATTTAGATATTTCGCTTTCATTGGTCCGAGGAGGAGGCCAAAGAAAAATGAAACCATACTCATTTTGTCACTCGTTTATTTTGTGTTCAGATACAAAGACAAAAATTGAGGAATAGCTTTATTTATTGAAAATAAATTAAATGAACAGTCGTGACCTACAGCTGGTCTAAACAGCTGAACGAAAGGCTCTGGAAAAAACATGGGCCGAGCCCTCGATAGTAATTGCTTTTATGCACTACCTATGTACCAGCCCATGCTTTTTTGTCAAAGCCCTTCGTTTCTGCTACAGACAAGATAAAGACATGACTGTATATAAAACGTATTTATAAATTTAAATATAGTTTTTACGAAATCAAATAGGTTTTTTAATTCATAACAATTATACAAACTTGTTGCCACAATATAGAGGATACCGGAAAATGTTTTATGAAAAAGACTAGTACTAATCAACAAGAGAGGCGATTAATGGGATACTGATAGAAACTTCTCTTCAGCTGCAACCCTGACTAACTTGTGACTAAATCGGCAAACGAAGTGTTAAGACCCATTTATACCAAAATGCATTGCGACTGCATCTTTGGACAAACACGGTATTGATGAGCAAATATGTTTTCTCCTATTGACTCCTAAGTGTTTCGAACATATTTGTTATACCATTCTGCTTTCATACTCCAGTAAAAAACGAATACAAGAATTAAAACCTAATTTGAGTAATGCTTATAAAGATGCCTTGTAACGCTCATAAGATGTAAGCAGTAACAGATGCTTACAAGACGTCTTGGTTGCAAATGTGTCTAAAAATTTCTCTTCTATATAAGGCTTTAAAAACTTTGTTTTTAGCCTTTCTGATATAAGTTTAGCTAGTTGTCTTGAACAGTTATTGTATCACAGTTCATATATACAAATACAGAGTGGCATGCATTGAATTGATTCTTCGGAAAGAAAAGCTGTATCATTATTCGCTTGCTTAAAAAGTGTACTTTTTCGTAACTTCATTACGTTATCTGTATATGTATTTTCTCACCTGTAACTGGTAGCGAAAAAACTTTCTAAAAGTGTAAGTTGTTCCACTGGCGTTCTTTCGTAGAAATATTGAAATGAAAAGCTCTTGCTGTGAAACGGAATAAAGCTTAACAAAGATACTACATTTTCTAGGTGACTTGGTAACTAAGTAATTTGAGAAGTATTCGAACATTTAAATATTTTTTGAGAGTTGAGCAGTTTGACCGACCAAAGTCAAACTGAAATTGCAGTTAGCGACATTCTACTCAGTAGAAAAGAGACTGAGTCCTAAGAAAGGGAGAGAAAAGTTTGGCTTTTATCGACTGATTTATGTAAAATGCTTGCTTTTCGTTGTTTGCTTTTATAATAATAATAATAATAATAATAATAATATTAATAATAATAATAATAATAATAATGTGCATGAATATTATTGGTTTCTGGATTCATAATGTTAAAATGAATTTATCCCACAGAAACAACACAGTGAAACTCAAATCGACGTTTCGACAACATCACGTTGTCTTTTTCAAGATGGCGACTGTATTAGGTCACATGACCACTCTGGTCATGTGACAGGAGCGACTGAGCAACGCGGGCGCGACACCGATTCGTAGCCTCGATCGCGGTTGAAGGCGGGGTGCCTGCGGTGTATCTGGAGGGCCTCCCTGATCTTCCTTGGCACCGGCTTCTCCTCCCTCACCAGGATCTTTGTTGTCGAAACGTCGATTTGAGTTTCACTGTGTTGTTTCTGTGGGATAAATTAATTTTAACAATAATAATAATAATAATAATAATAGTGGTTTATTGACATATTCTCGCGTTAAAAAACGAACTTCAATATGTTTACAAAGGTTAGGTAAAAATTACAGACTCGGTTGCTGGGACTGGTATACAATCGCTAAAAAGTTACAATACTGTTGGTATTAAAAACCTGTGGATAAAACTTATATTACAACAATTAAAATTAAAGCAATTTTGTCGCACTGAGGAAAAAGCTGTTTCGGAATCTTTCGGTCTTACATTTAAATAAAGTTAAAGAGTTGAATTTCTTCTAGGCAATGGAAGATGTCTTGAAAGATGGCCCCCTTTGGAGATTTCTTTACAGTTTTCAGGCATAGGTCCTTACGTCTTTCGACCAGTGTTGGACAGTTCAAAGTGAACCCATTCGATAGCCTCAGAGAGATACAAAGGGATGGAGAAATGCCACACTTCACAACAATATTTCAGAACAGAGCGAATGATCGAAAAATAGACGGCAAGGAGGTCATCAGCAGATTGACCTCTTCGGCTCAAAACCCTAAGGATATGGAGGCACTTTGAAGCCTTGGTAATAATGACTCATGTGTTCATTCCATTTCAAGCTAGTTACTTTGAAGGTTAAGCCGCAGTACCTTGTGGGATGAGACAGATTCTAATTTTTGTCCATCGATGTAAAGTGGTTGTAGGTGGGGTTGGTCGTTTAGGAAACACACACAAAGCTCCTTGTGCTTCTTGGTGTTGAGTTTCCTCCAATTTTCGGAGGACTAAGAGCTCATGTTGTCGAGGCTAGCTTGGACGGTAGACTCTCTGTTCCTTGATAAACCCTCGGATATTGAAACATCGTCAACAAATGTCCTAATCTTTGTTTCGGGGGATTGGATTTTCAAACCATTAATCATGATTAGGAACAGGATTGGACCCAATTTTTGTCACTTGAGGGACCCCAGCGTTAACAGGGAGCCAGCACGAGGTACACTCACTGAGTTTGACGCATTGTCGACGGTTTGGCAGAAAGCTTATGATCCACGGTGTTAGAGATCGTCTGACTCCGATATCTATAAGCTTTGTTATCAAAACATTATATCCAATGCGGTCAAAAGCTTTAGAAAATTCGAGGAAACAAAATGCGAAGGTGATTGCCAGGGGAGTGTGAATATGAGAGCTAGGTGTGAAGCATGTCCAACAGGCAGTAGGTCGTTGAAGTTCCTTTAAGGCAGCCAAACTGGTTTGGGTCGATATACCCTCTAACGTCCTCAACCATCCAAGACACAAGAAAATCTTCAAGCGTTTTAGACAAACAAGAATTTAGAAGTCTTATATCTCCTTCAGATGCTGCTAACTTAATCTTTGGGACCGGTGTGATGTTAGAGTCCTTCTAAATACCAGGTACAGTACTACTTGCAAGACTAGCATTAAAGATTGTTGCAACAGGGTTTGCCAGCTCGTACGCAAACTCTTTTAGAATACGACATGGGACATTATCTCTTGGTTAGAAGTAATGTCTTGCATAGATCATATGGTTGGATGGTTGGCACAGACTCGTTGGACGGGAGGAAGGCAGGCAAGGTAAATACATCCAGCGGGGGTATATCGACGTTGACCGAAACATGCTGACAATGATGTAAATAGACCAGTTTGCTAATGTTAATTTTCCCTCGTTCCAGTTTACTCAAAGTTCCAAATGTGAAGATTTTGTTGAATTAATGAGACAAAATGTGCCCAAGCAACATCATTTTGAACCCTGAGTGAACTGGAACGAGGGAAAGTTAGCATTAAAAAAGTGGTCTATTGAAGCGACCTTATAAATAAAACCAATCTGATATTGAACAATTAAAAATATGTGCTAGATTGGCATTAATCTTCAATTTGAGCACTAAGAAAGCTAATTTCGGTTACATGCACTTAACATATCGACCAAAATATCCCGTTGTCTCTATGTTAAGATAAAGTCACGAAAATTTAAGAAATATTTCTCTGTCTTTTTTTACCAGTAATTGAATCCGTGCTTGCATGAAGCATTGCCTCAGGCTCGCAGATACTTCGCCCCCATAATTTTACTTTGTTCTAAAAATAACAAACTGCGCGAATCCCTATAAGCCTAAGATTGTTGTTCATAAAAATTGCGAAATTTCTAACCTTGATATTTTTAGAAAAGTTGTTTCCTAAAAAATCCGCGTACATCGGAACGAAATTTAAGGATCAGCCATTCTCGTTAACGCGTTCTACTACACTTCCAGTTTCTCGTTCGCAATGGACAGCTTCGCAAATTTCAGTAAATTTTTTGATGGAAATACCTGAGAATCAACTAGGTAATAACAAAACCACGTCGTAGTTTCTCTTAAAAAACGTACTAAAATGCCAATACCCGTTATTTGTTTTCTCAAGTGTACTAAGCAGTTCGCAATTATCTCGCGTGTTCCATATAACTTTACCAACGCGTGGAATTCCTTGCCTTATACATCATATCCACATATTTAGAAGCTTAAGTAGACACATTCTTTGGTTGCACGGTATTTTTTCTTCATTTGCCTTTTTTCGCTTATGGCATTAAAGTAGTTTAGTTTGAAGTGTACTTTTATGAACGTTATGTCTTTATTTATATTATATTATGTTAGTAGTTTTTTAATTTGTTCCTTTGCTTTCGTTTCCTACAAAACGTGTTGCATGAGCAAACTAGCTCCCGCATCAAACTTTAACGGACAAAAGTTCAATTCTGTTGATCAAAGTATAACAAAAAGCTTCAACCTTCCTATCAAATGTATCTTTAGCAACCCGAAAAAACAGTTCGAAATCGACTGCAATTAAAACTCACTAAACACAAAAAGACTATGTCCGGATTCATTCACTGAAGACTTTCGATATCCGTGTTTGTGTTATGATTAGATAAATCCATTTCAAAAGTGCAAAGATGTGGTCCTGAGAAAGACTTTAAATTAATCACGCGAGCTTTAATCTTTTCTTTTATTATTATTATTATTATTATTATTAGTGTTAATTAAAGTTGGTAAACTTCTTATTAGAGATCTATTAAAACCGTTATGTAACACATCTGTCAAAATAATTATTTTTAAACGAACGCAGTCTTTTTTTTTATAAAAACTTTTTTTATAAGAACGTTGACGTTGAAAAAAGTTGCTAGGGCTATTTATCATTAGAAGATTGAAACTTTTGTTACACTTTGATCAGCAAAATTGAATTATGTCTGTTAGAGTTTGATACATGAGTTGGTTTCCTGGGATATAAAAGTGATCATGCAGCACCTTCTGTAAGAAACAAGCGCAAAAGAACGTTTAATCTTAAGGCATATCGTTCATAACAGTACTGAAAACTTCTAACTAATCAACTTTAACACCACGAGCAAACAAAAAGTGAATTAGGTTGAAATACTTCGCATCAAAAGAACGAGTACCGAGCCAAGTTTCTAAATGTTGTAATGATCTGTTTGACGGGGAATATAGTCTTCAGCACTCGCTGCTTAAATAGAGAGGCCAGAGACCGGTTTGGAGTAATTGTTTCTTTACTATTTACTGACTCAATCTTCACAAGCACCAGTACAACTCCAACTACACTCTTTTTTTATAAGAACCTTTTTTATAGGAACGTTGAGGCTGAAAAAATCCCCAAATTTAAGAACATGCTAAGAACATGTTGAGGCTGGGGATACGTAAAGAACATTTTTCTTACATACTGTATTCAGTGGAGATAATTTGTTGTTAAACTGTAAAATGCTCGTGCAACATCGTGCAGTTACAAATTGTTATATTTCCATTTTGGGTTGGCCTGTGTGAATGGAAAATAGAAATTTAAGTATGTACCCAATCCTAAAAAAGTACGAACATCTTAAGGATATTTGAGGCTGAAATCCTCAAAATACCTAAGAACATCCAGCCTCAGCCCCCAAATTAGACGTTCTTATATTAAAGATTGAGTGTGCAGCTCCTTTCAGCTAAGCTACTAGCCTCGTTTTCAGAGAGAGGTTTGCTGAAGATAGACGTGATGTCAAACCTTATTTGGGAGATATACCGTATGTAGATATGATGTATAAGATGAGGAATTCCACGCGTTGGTAAAGCTACGGAACAAGCGAGTCAGGTTCAAATAAAAAACAAATAACAAATATTGGCGTCTTAGTTCGTATTTATAGAGGAACTTCCACTTGGTTTCATTATTAACTAGTTGGTCAGGTATTTCCATTCCATCTGCAAGTTAACTGATATTTGCATCTGAATAGTTCATTCTGAAACGTGATCCATAACTTTCCCTCCGATGTGCGCGGATTTTTTTAGGAAACAACTTTCGTAAGAATACGGAGGATCAAAAATTCCGAATTCTTATAAAGAGGAATTTCAGGCAAAAGGAGTCGTGAGGGTTGTTGATTTTAAATCGAGAAAATAAAATTAAGAGGGCGCAATGTTACTGCAAGGATGTGCGTCATGCTAGCACGGATTTCAGTATTAGAAAGAAATGGCAGGAAACATCTCTACATTTTTGGTGACTTTGTGTTCATTTTGAGTCTAAGTGCCTGTAACCGGAATTAGCTTGCATAGCACTCGAATTGAGGATTATTGACAATTCAGTACACGTTTTTCATTTTTGTGTATCACTTTGGTTGATTTTATAGGGTCGGTTCAATTTACATCATTGTCAGTATAGATAGTTACAGAACAAGTAAACTTATTTACATTAATTTGTCGACAAAAACCAACCTTTTCTCTTCCTCTCTCTCAAGACTCAGTCTCCTTTGTACTATATATAATGTCGCAGACTGCATTTTCAAATTGACTTAGGTCGGTCAAACTACTTAACTCACAAAACCTATTTAAAACGTACTAACACTCCTTAAATTATGTAGTTGCCACGTCACCTAGAAGATTACACATCTCTGTTTCGCTTAATTGCGCTTCGTATCCGACAAGAGCTTATCATGTCAACATTTCTCAGAAAAGAACACCGGTAGACAACTTACGCTACTAGTCACAAACTAATCTGTACATGCAGACGACGAAATAAAATTTTGAACATCAAAGAGGTGAACTAAACATTTGAAACGAGCGAAATTTAATACAGCATTTCTTTTCAGCGAATCAACGTGTACCATTCTATAACTGTATGAGGTATGATGCAGTAACTGTTCACGACAACTAGCTACGTGTATCAACTTAGCAAAACTAATTTCAGGCAAGCTTAAGAAAAGTTTTTGAGGTAAAACCTTAATAATTGTAGAAAATAACTTTAAAGCCCCATTCACAGCTGAGGTTCCACGCAAGCATCTGTTATTGTTCACGTATGTCTTATCAGCATTAATGACACAACTCACAATAGATTTTATATTTGTTGGTTTTTAGTGGAGAATATAAACAGAATGGCATAACATTCTAACTCGGAACACTTACAGATCAAACGGAGAAAACAAACTTAGTCATCATTAACTTATTAGCTCAAAACTTTCACTTGCAATGAATTCTGGGTATAAATAGGGTCCTAAAATCACTAGTCAGTCAAAGTTACAGCTAACGAAAAGTTTTTATCCGCTCAAAATCCCATTAGTGGCTTCTCTTGTCGATTTTTCTTTATAAAGAATTTGCAGGTATCCTTTATATTGTGACTAAAAGCTTGTACAAATGTTTTGAATTAGAAAACCTGAACGTATTTGTCTTTTAGAAAATATTTTTATTACATTTATATGTTTTATATACAAGCATGTTCAAGAGCTCGCGTTTTTATCTGGCTAGCTGCAGAAACAAAGGCTTCTGAAAAAAAATTTGGCTCGCGCATGGGCAGAAGCGATGCTAAGTGACTCGGTCCATGTCTTTTCTGGAGCCCTTCGTTGCTGATGCTGGCCAGACAAAAACACGGGCTCGGGAATGAAATTATATATCTGAGCCGACATGACAGTTTTAAGACGATCTGCTAGATCAGTTAATGGTCAGGACCACTGTTCATGCATGTTCTTTTCAGTTATGGTAAGATTTCTTTCTGTGAAGGAAAGTTATCCTAAAGTTTTGTCTGTGTGATCTGAACACAAAATAAACGGATGCCAAGAACAGTACGGTTCCGTTTTTCTTTGGCTTTCTCGTCGCGCCTGATGCATGATGGGAGTTGGATCTTTGAAAATCAATTATATAAGTTCCATGTCGCAATTTGAAACTCTCAGAATCCTCCTTGCTGCTTCTTTTTTTTCTGAATTTTCTTATTTTTGCGATTCTTTCTCTTTTGTTTCTTTTTTCTGCGGTTTTTCTTCTTTTTCTTCAGTCCATTGCTTGTTTTGGTTGAGCTTTTGCCACCCGATCGATTGTACGTCGGAACCCGAATATCTTCGTTGCCCTTGCACACGTGTTTGTCAACAGTTCTCCGACAGGTCTGGCATTTAACATAACAGCACCAATGAAACTTGCAATGACATTTATACTCCTCTTCGACTTGAAATGTGTTGAAACCCCGCCCGCAGCACAAAACACTGCATCCACCAGGCCCCGTATCTGTGCGGTTACATTCTCGGTGTGATGTTCCGATTGAGCCAGTCCGAGGATCTGGGACACAGTAATCCGGGGACTCTTCCAGGAAGACAAGCGAATCGCGAGAAGGTTTTCTGTAGCTCTCATCGGTGCTCACGAGTTCTTTCCCACTTTGGCTCACGCTTATTGGAGTAGCGGTATGATACTTGTTTCGTAGATAATCGCCTACTTGACGAAATGACGACATTGTTTTCCAACAAGTCTTGACAGAGCACGAACCAGAAACGCCGTGGCATTTACAGTCAAGCACTGAATGAATTTTTACTGCCTGCAACGAAAACCAAGAGGTCAATTTTCCAATTTCTACTAGTTCAGTGAAATAAGCAAGAGAACAGTGTTATGATGAACGTTTTGGTTTCTTGAATCAATGCATGATTATATGCTTTTTCTTAATAAGAACCAGTAAATTTTGTCTGAGGCTGAATTTTGGCGCTTTCAGCCTCCAATTGTTCTTAAATTGTTCTTATTTCCAGATTATTCCACACACTGGATTAGATGTAGAAAACAATACAGTAATGTAGGAAACATATGTCTCTTATATATCTAGTGTTAACTGAACGTTAACTTATGTTTTAATTAAGGATTCATGTTACCGTTTAAAAGAAAAATTCGGTTTTGGTTGGAACGTGATCGTGAACTTTACAATTTTATCTGTAGGCTTTCATTCAATAAAATACTGAAATCATTAACTTCAGCCTGAGCTTGTTCTTAAGTTTTAGGCAAATCTCAGCCTGGGTATTCTTTTAAAGTTTGTTCTTATAAAAACAAATAGCTTGTACTATGTGAAACCAGAAACGCTGTTGTTTATAGATATCTTGGATACTATTTCAGTAATGAAACTGCCAATGCAGTCTTCAGGAAGGTGTTAGACCACTCATTTGTACCTTTAAGCTTTCCATGTAGTTTTGAGCTCAATAACAGATTTTGAAATATTTTAAAAGGAAACAGCGTTATTTAAGGCCAGGGTTGGGGCTGAAGAGAAATAGATATTAACAACAACCTTTTAGGTTTCTCACAGTGACCATATTTTGAATCAAGAATCTAGTCAGTCAAAAAAATTCTTGCTAATAATGAAAAGTTAAACGCTTTTAAGCGTTTAAAAGATTTTTTTAATTTATAATTCCGTTTAACTGAGTTGTAATCACCCAATTTTGTTTTACTCTTCCACATTTTTGGTAATATATGAACCAGGTTTAAAACAAACTGGTCTGCGTTCGAGCGAATATTTCGGGATTATTTTTAAACTGTAAATGAAGCTAAACCTTGATAAGAGCTTTCGTTTGTAAATGCCTTTTATTGTTTAAATAATAATGAATCGTTCTTTCAGGTATTGTACATCGGTTTGGAAAGATTTTTTCTGATAAAAGAAAACCGGAAGCGTTCGAGTCGACACGTGGGCCCATACACAAGATATTTTTACCAACTCACGTACGCGTTTAGCCTACATAGCAGGCGCTATTTTGGCTTTTTTGTGCGTAGGGAATCTAGCGTAATACTGAAAAATCCAGCGAGCGGGCGCTCATTCTCCTCCTCGTCCCATTCTCCCATAACTACAACTAGCGCGGTCAAGTCACGTTCGCAGCCTGGCTTGAATGCTCGATATT
>JANSTQ010156219.1:0-11242 GCA_026167885.1 Bergia puertoricense
TTGGACGAAATATCAAGAAATCCGATTTTTCGATTTTGTCCGGCGAAATTCGATATTTACAGTCAGCCGCTCTTAAGCATGAAGGAGACACACGTGCAATTGTTCAAAGTTTACTAAAAATATTATAGAGCTAAAACTCTATGTGTTAAAAAGTGCATGAAATTGCTGCAATATGTTACCTTAAAGTTTATAATTTATAATTCGGTATTCATTCTCAGGAATTATCTGCAACTTCTACAAAATTTTTCAACTTGACGTCAATTGGGATGATGCCCGTGGCGCGTGTGGTAATATGAGCATGCACCTAGTTACCATAGAAACTATCGAGGAGTGGAACAGACTGAGAAATCTGATCGCCATAAAACTAAATGGAAGTACAATTAACCACCACTGGCATATTGGACTCCGTTTTCTCAATAGCACATGGAAATGGTCCGAAGAGCCAACGTGTGTCATTCAAGGCACATTGGCTACAAATGATTCACGTTGGCAGCATGATGAACCGAGTGAATCTTACCCAGAATTGTGTGGAGAAATTCAGTCCAATTACCGAGGCCAAAAGGGTCATTTCAATAACATAATTTGCAACGAAATAACACATTCAGCCGACTCACACCCACATGGCTACATTTGCGAATATGAAATCTAAAACTACATTTTAAATATGTACCGAAATCATACAGTATGAATCTATTTCAATAAAATTCAACAACAAAACCTAAAGTGTCATTTTTGTCTTTTCATTTGAAGGAGCTTTTGATCTTTGGACAAGTCATGCAAAGTTATTGTCTCATAAATCTATATATAATTTTCCTTGTGGATACACATAAGACATCAAGCTTGCCATGCTTTCAAAATTTAAACAACTTTGGGTCAGCTAGTTACTTCTCACTTGTCTTTTCACACAAAAGGATTGCCATCTTCCAATGGATCTTGGGTCCAACGAACCTCCCCCTCCCCTGATTACATGTATTGTGCTTTTTTGTGAAAGGAAATTAAGTTATAGTGGGTCCTTAAAAAATAAAATTTCTGAAATTCTAAAATCTCTATGGTGTCTAAAAATTCATAAAATTTCTAATTATTCTGAAGTTAACGACTAAGTTAGGTTAAATTGTGTTCTAAAATATCTAAAATTTCTAAAGTTCTAGTATAGCCTGGGTGTCATAAAAGTTCTAAACTTTCTGGAGAATCTAAAGTTCAAAAATAAGTAGTAAAAGTAGGTTCTAAAAGTTCTTAAATTTCTAAATTTGAAATGTAAGTTAGATTAAAGTGTTTTCTAAAATATCTAAAATCTCCTCTATCTAGAATAATTCTAGAATTCTATATAATCTTCTTAAGTGAAAACCTGCACATTTTTGGCATGTTGGTTAATGACTCTAACGGATGATCTCACGCTGCTTCTTTTTACTTGGTAAGATCATGCTTTAGAAAAAAATCAGCGAATAATACTGGGGTGATAATGGATGTCCATTTGACTTATAGAGGTAATATCTAAATGTGCAGCTAGCCTATCAATCGTGCAAGACATCAGTTTAAAAGAAGGGCACTAATACCCATTATTAAATCACTATTGTCTGCGCAAATACAGCAAGGCAAGTCATTCAACTAATTCAAACCAAACAAGACATCGCAGCTCGTATTGTCATTGTGGCATTGTTTTTGTTAAACTCACTGAGCTACTCGGTCAAAATTTGAGGGAAACAAAGCAAACTTTAGTGATCAGCTAGTAATACTTTCAATTTGGAAGCTTAATCTCTTTTAAAAATGTTTCCAATCCCGATCCCTGGACACAGTAAATCTATTTCAATCCAAAGTAAATCATCTAAAGTGCTATCTGGTACCTGAGGAAGGAGCCAATCACTTCCACAGACAACACGGCAGGTAAAGCACCAGTCGACAGTTTACTCCCAGGAAATAACGCCTTAAAATCAGTTCTTCCTTCCATTTTTTGTAAAATATCTGGAAAAACAGGCCAATAAAGCCCATCAAAATTAACATATGTAGTGATAATTCAATTGTGTTAATTTTAAAAGATTATTCCCTATTTGTATAAGGACTAGTTTGCACCTGTTGTCTTTTGTTGAATCTAGTGACCTCGATAGTGCAGCAGGTGACATAGCACCAGACGACAGTTCACACACTTAGAAATGTTTTTTTTCCCTTCCATCTCTTAGAAATTAAAAACCATCAAAACGAAGGTAAGTCGTAAATAAATGAATTTCAAAGCATGTCAGAAAACTATGCTTGGATACCAAGTTCACCTTTGTTATATATTTAAAAGAGGTTATTTATAATTTGTAGAAAGACTGGTCTGTACGTACCTGTTGTTTTTTGTTAAATTCAGTGAACCGCAAGGTAAAATTAAGAGGGAAACAACGCAGATTTTAGAAATGAGCTAGTAACAGTTGAATAATACCGTTGTAATTTTTAACGTCATAGCGAAGTGTTTAAGCAGGTTTCCGAGATCATCTGGTTATATTTTCGAGTTGAAAGCTTATTCTCTTTCTTTGAAAAATATTTTCAATAGTGATATTGACCTTAGACCTTAACCTAAACTTAACAATAATTAAAATCAATCCAAAATAAATCCTCTAAAGTGCTATTTAGTACCTGAGGAAAGAACCAATCACTTCCACAGGCAACACGGCAGACAGAGCACAAGTAACCAGTTTACTTGCGGGACCGGGAAGTGAGGCCTCAAAAAGTATTTTTAACTTCCAATTGTAAAATATTTTGAGAAAATAAAAAAATCATCTCATCAAAATTGACAAATTTGCAAAACAATGTATTTACAAACATGTAAGATTACCGTATCCAATGCTTTGTTTTCTGACGGGGTGGGGCAGGGGTTTTCATTATTTATACATAGACTAGCTTATACCTGTTGTGTTTGTTGAATTTAATGACTTCAATTAGGCAGCAGATTAAAGAAGACGACAGTTCACGCACTCCAAGAGAGAGAGAGAGAGAGAGAGAGAGAGAGAGAGAGAGAGAGAGAGAGAGATTTGATTGATTGATTGATTCATTTTTATTTGAATACGGTAATTTCATATGTTAAAACGTCTTTATATGAAAGCCCTATTGAAACAGAAGTAAATGCTGTAAAACTACACTAAGAATATGTACAAATGGTAAAATCTAAAAATCTAAAATATAGTCAACAGTTTGCTTGTCTACTAGCCAGTTTTCTTTTAAAAATAGCTTTAGATTCGGATGCTTTTATGTTAACTGGTAATGAACTCCACGGCATCCCTCCTCTATATGAGAAAGACCCTTTATGATATTCTGTTTTTGGAGCATGGTCCAGTACAAGATTATATTACGTATTTCTTAGGTTAGACTTGTAAGGCTTGTTCTCACATGTATTTGAGAGAGGATCACTTTCTAGGTTTTTTCGATTCACTGTGTCATCTGTATCATTCATTAATAGGCTTAAGTGCCTTTGACGCCTTGAAGCAAGCTCTTCCCAGTTTAATTTCTTTCGTATTTGTGCTGAACACATATCCTAACCTTGGAAGGTTATTATGCGTGCAGCACAATTTTGTAGTTTCTGGAGTTTAGCAACAAGTCCCTATTCTAAGTTGTAGCAAACAACGTCACGGTAGTCGAAAACAGGCTGGATAAGAGATTTTTAAATTATATTTAGAACATCTAATGGTACATAATCACGAGCCTGTTCAAGACCTCTGATAGATCGATTTACTTTTGAGCACAGTTTATCACATGCTTGTTCCATTTAAGATCTTCATCTAAGTGAATTCCTAAATATTTTGTTGTTTGGACTCGATCAATTTGATTGTTGCCAATCTTAATTGAAAGGTCTCTTCCTAAGTTAGATAATTTGAAATCAGTTGGTAAAGATAAATACTTCGTTTTAGTAACATTTAAGATCAACTTATTTGCCAAAAGCCAATCCCTAACGCGCGTTAGGTCATTATTTACCTTGGCACATAGTTCAGCAGCGGATAGGGAGGACGCATATATTGTGGTGTCATCGGCATACATATGTGCTTTGGTATGCAAAAGACACCCAGGGAGATAATGGACCTAATCTTGATCCCTGTGGAACTCCACAACTAATCAACTGGGGTTTAGATACAGAGCCCTCTACTGCACACTGCCGTTGCCTATTCGATAGGTACGATGAAAACCAGTCAAGTGTTACACCCCTCAGACCATAGAGCTCAAGCTTTTTCAATAAAATATTATGTGAAAGAGTATCAAAGGCTTTGGCAAGATCGAGAAGCACAGTCAAATTAGTCATCCCTTGTCAATGTTAAGATACCATATCATTTGTTAAATGCAACAAAGTTGTCACTGTGGAATGAAGGGAGCGAAATCCAGACTGACTATTTGATAACAGGCTATTTGAATTCAAGTAACAGTATAATTGGTCGTAGACTACCCTTTCACTAATCTTAGAAATGGCTGGCAAGACAGATATTGGTCTGTAATTTTGTACCCTGGTGCGGTCATCATTCTTATACAAAGGAAATACTTTAGCCATTTTCCACTTTGAAGGAAAGAGGCCAGTAAACTATAGTTTTATTCATGATACAGGCTAAAGAAGTGGCAATAATTGGACCAGCTTCTTTTAGAAGCCGACATGAAATGCTATCAAGGCCTGTGGTCTTGTTCGGAGATAAATTGCCTAATAACTATAATACTACAGCGGCAGAGGCATGTTGTAAATTGAACGTAGTGGAAACAGGCTTTATGTATATGTCAAAACTTGTGTTTCCACTAGGCAGAGTTGAAGCTAGGTTTGGACCAACAAATGTAAAATAGTCTTTATAATTTTCCACATTTCTGCGGGTTTTGTGAAGGAATTATTATCACTTTTTAGTTCACTTATCGAAGAGTTAGAAGTGCACTTACGATATGTTAACTCAGTGATTGTTTTCCATATTTCCTTCGGGTTACCCATGTTTTGTTCCACTTCTGATTTATAATATTTTGCTTTTGCCTTTTTAATCTCTATTTCTTTCTTTTTTATATTTATCCAGGATAGATGGATGTTTTGTTAATAATTTCAACCATTTCATCCGGAGTAGCGCAGCTTTTTAGGCTATCCCATGGGACTGACTTTAGTTCTTCTCTGAAGGCATTTGCATTAAAGTTTAAAAAAAAACCGCGTTCTCACGTGCTTATGAGTGTTTTTAGAGGGAATGGCAAACTTACGAACTGCATAAACCATACTATGGTCGCTTATTCTAATATGTACCACTCCTGATTTTAGAATCTTAGAGGGTTCATTTGATAATGTTATATCAAAAAGTGTAAGAGAGAGAGAGAGAGAGAGAGAGAGAGAGAGAGAGAGAGAGAGAAAGAGAGAGAGAGAGAGAGAGAGAGAGAAAGAGAGAGAGAGAAAGAGAGAGAGATTTCTCGAGAAAAGTTAACATACTTCCCGACCCAACATTCGCTTGTCACACAAATCTACGTAATTGTGTTACAATAAGTCTGGTACCATGTATTGATATAAGTAAGTTATATTTTTTAAAATTAAATAATCACTTAAAACTATAATCATGACTTTATGAAAAATAGTTTTGTTTTTGTTATCATATATTTAAAGCACGATCGGATAAAATGAGAAAAAAAAACGCCACTTGTAATTTTGTTGAGTTTTATTAAAACAGGTACGTCCTGTATGATATTGGCACATATTTAGAATGTACACTACTCGTGTTCGCAGATGTATCCACGTGGGTGTGACCTTGGTTCTGGTTTTTGGTCGCAAATGACGTTATTAAAATGACCTTTTTGGCCTCGATAAATGGACTGAATTTCCCCACACGGCTCTGGGAAACTGTCACTCGGTTCATCACGCTGCCAACGCGGATCATCATGAGCCACTGTGCCTTGATTCACACCTTCTGGCTCCTCGGTCCACTTCCAGATAAAGCTTATTCGGCTGAGTCCAATGTACCAGTGGTGGTTACTTGTATTTCCATTCACCCTTATGTCGATCAAATTTCTTACTCTGTCCCACTCTGCGATAGTTTCCATGGTTACTAGGTGTGCGCCCATACTTAGACACGCGTCACGGCCCTGCCTCCACGTGACGTCAGTGTCATGAAAAGTGTAACGGTCCGGGTTGCTGGTCATTCCTGGAAATTAACAATGCTCCTGAGGGTCAGTTAAATCCTTGTCAAAACGCCCCTTGGTGCCAGCTCAATATCTCCGGTAAAGTTTTCGAGCACATTTGTTTTAAATATTGTCTGCATTTTACGACTTTCCGATATGACTTAATAGTCGTTTACGAGAAGCGAAAAATAAAGGGTAGAAATAACAAGTCTTAGTAAAATGTCTTTATCATAACATTTGCAAAACTACATGCTATGCAAGATTCAATGGACTATAAAACTTAAATCGGAGTAACCATAAAAAAATAATCCAAAAAAATACAGATGTATTAATTTACAGTGCTATTTTATGCTAAAAGCGCAATATGTTAATAAAACTACATTTAAAATGTTCACTGTTGATTTTAGGTAGCAGACTTTGTGGGTTTCTGAGGCGTGAGGAACCGGGCTTTAATTTCAGGAGTAGTGGAAAATGGGAATGGCTAGGCATAGTGGAGTCTTTCTTAAAATATTGCAATCTGCTATGCCTACAAGGTCAGGTATGTGAATAGGGTATGAGATATAGTTACGTTTAAAGCAGAACTGCAGAAAATTTTGAATAGTTAAGTGATTCTGGAGGTGACGAGGCGTAGATAGGCAAGCCACGTGTAATCTTCGGTAAAACTATAAATAAAAAAAAGTTAATATCGTGCTGTTGACAACCTTCTACACACAGGCATCTTAGAACATATAGGTACTTATTTGCTATTAAGAGGTTGATCTTTACATGGTCAGTAAATCTACTTCTACTTTGAAAAATAACACCTAATATTTCAGTTTTTCTGACCTGCTTATTTCCATTCACAGAGGCCACTTTGGGCAGTTTCGTGGTTTTTTTCCACTTCATGTTTAATAAGCAAACTTACACGAGGGGCCAAGTAAAGGAAGATTGATCTTTTGGCAAGGACACAGTGGACAAAGTTTAATACATATCTAAAGTGCCCCTGTTTTGGTGTCTTGATTGTCCAGGATAACCGTATGGTGCCAATGTATTGTGAACAATCTCTAAACAGATGCGGAGGGACGAGGCTAAATCAAAAGGAATTAAACTTACTTTTTACTACAAGTTTTACACATCATGGTTTCCTATCCACTGAATTACCATGCAACGTAATACGACGTATAGATTACACCTTACTCACCGCACAGGGGTATATTCAGAAACGATGACAACTGTTCCTCCGTTTTTGCCGTTCCATTTATGCAAGTGCCAGATAGGATAGCGTTTGTTCCATTGAGATCACTAAAAGCTGCTGTCAGCTCACAGCCACACACCAATGGATTATTAGAAAGATCTCTGTTAATGAAATTCAAGTAAATTATAAAAATATTTTATTTGACTCGTTACTTATCTCCCAACCAGTGGAGGTGGTGGTGGGCTTTGGGTCGGGGTTGTACTTTGTATAAAAGTGACTGATTTAACTAGAGTTTTTTCTCCGAATCTATCGCCTTTGCCAAGGTTACTAACGTATAAAACGGGTCACACTTGGAACGTCCTACATGTAGTGGGAGGGGGAGGGGAGGGGGGATCACTCCCCCACCCCCTAAGTAAAAACATAAAACTTAAAGCTTTGATGCAATCCAAATGAAACTTGCGGTACCTGTAGTCCGATTGTGAGCACATCTTTTGACGTCAAGTTAATGACGTCACCGCTTATAATTTATGTAAATTAATTATGCAAATTTAGATTTGCATCAAAAACAAGATGTTTTCTGATAAAATTTGTTCAAATTTCCTCTTTGTCCTTTTACTCTTGATATTTGTTTTTTTTTTCTTATATGAGACTACATTAATTTGCAATGAAAAATATTTTGGTCGTCCGAGGGTTAATGGGGAATTTAGGACACTTTGGTTAGTATAACCACTATATACGACTCAAAAAGCAGCGCAATTAAAGTGGTTGTTATCTTAACTAAACTTAAATTTCCTATGATTTGAGTTTTAAATTGCTCTACTGGACAAGTATGTCAGCCCTTGCGAGAACATATAAACTGTCCTCGTTCCAAATTGCACGGCAGTTCACTTCTGACAATTGAATTTTACAAGTTCTTAGCGCTTAAATGGCCCTTAAAATGTGATGATTCATGGAGAACTCGTGATTTATTTTAACCCTATCTGGCCCGGGGTTGGGGGGGAGGGGGGTCAGAAAGTGCCCGCGCCATCTTCAAACCACTATAGCTCAGCAGCCGTTGTAGATACAGCAAGGATATTTGCTGACTTTTCCCAAAATGTATTGCGAAATCATTTGATGTTCCGTTTTTGTCCCACTTAATTAAGCTGCTGTCATGGCCACCATTTTTCCAGTGACAAGTCTTAAAATTTTTTCACAATTTTATTTTTTTTAAAAATCTCACTATTTTTGCATTAGAATTATCAATTTGGGCATTTCAAATCTATTTTCAATGTTTTCAAACATATTTTGAACTTTTTCGCTGATTTGTGGGACTTTTGAAACAATCCAAGATGGCAGCCATGAAATCCAAAATGGCGTCCTGTGACGCTTCTTGGGCCTAGGAAGCACAAAAAAGCCCGGGCCGGATAGGGCTAATTAATTGTAATATTTTTACTCAATCGATAATATTTTGTCAGACTACATAAGCGGTAAAGTCGAATTGTGAACATTTGTTTTGGCAGTACTTATGGAGTATCCGTTTTTGAACATTTGCATAAACAGAGGAGGGAGGTATTACGATAACGGACGTCGCTATCCTCAGCTTTTACGAGAGCAAGTGCTGGATATGAAGCACCAAGGAGCTTCACAACGTGAAATTGCTCACGAACTCACGACGAGTCGCTGTTTTGTTCAGCATGTTTTTGCAGAGTACGACCAAACGGATTTCTCAGTTGCCCGTCCCAAAAGCTGTCAACCAAGAAAAATTCTGACTTCAGATGTTATCAACCGTATCGAGACTGAAAAACTAATGAAACCAAGTACCCACTTGATAGTAATTCAAGATCGGCTACTTTTGGATGGAGTTGTGCACCCTTTGGATTTGCCATCCAAATCTGCAATATCGAAGTGCATCAGGGAAGACCTCCAAATGACAAAAAAACAAATAGAGCATTTACCAAAAGAATCTCAAACACCAGAAAACATTGGACTAACAAATGAATTTCGTGATAAAATCAGTGATTTACGGCCTGGTACTGTTCATTGCTTCGATGAGAGCAGCGTTATCAAGACAAAAAGTAATAGGAGATATGGTAACTCCCCTCTGGGCAAACCGGCAATTGAAGTACAAAGATATGCTTCCAATGCAACATATACAGTAAATTTGCTCCATTCTCCGCCCGGAGTAGACCATATCAATGTCTTAGAAGGTCCGTCTAACGGACAAGAATTACTTGTTTTTTTATAGAGAAGCGGTAGGCTTGACGAGAGCCGAGGTTCGGCTGTTCTTGAAAGAGGCGACTCTGTCGTTATGGATAACTGCGGGTTCCATCACGGACATTTTCTCGAGCCGCTTCTAACCGAAATGCTAAACGAATGTGGGGTGGGATTGACATTTCAGCCGCCGTACTCGCCACAAGTTCAATACTTATGAATATTGCTTCCATCAGATGAAACCATTTCTTGAACAAAATCCCCGTTTGGCACAAGATGAAACTTAATACGCCATTCACGCAGTTTTCCAATGCATTACACTGAGGAGTTTTTTACTAGCATAACACAATCTTTCATTTCTATTGCAAAAACGATATGTACAATGGTTTCATTTTTTTCTTCAAGTCAATACAGCCAACAAGAACTGTAGAAAAGTACATATATGTTATAGCTAGTCTTCCAAAGTCAAAGTCCTTCAGAAATAAAAGTAAGAGACTGACGCAAGCACTGCGTAACTCGCAAAAAGTCCTTCTTTCTGTGCGTAATACACTAAATATCGGCATGGTACGATTATTCCTTCACTCTTATCCCATTTCTTTGGCCATGGAGGTCTACTGTCTTGATCATGACCTGTCATTTCGCTGCAAAGGAATTTAATGATAAATAATTTTAGAGAATAATTTTTCTTGCCTGAGTTTATTCAAATTTCTGAAATTGAAGACAGAGCCAGACAGAAAACTGGAAATGAACCTCACTATTGTAATTGTGCACCTGACACGTTATTCGAACACGATAATCCTTTTTACTCACAAAAAAAACATTTCTTGCCGATAGTTGTCAAACAAAAACCGCAGATGTTCGGCAAAGCCTATTATTTCTCCATGCGCATTATGTATGCAAACTGCACCTTTCTTTCTGGTTGACAACAAACCCCTCCCGCGACTGTCTCGGTCGCGTAAACATGTCTTCCTTTCAAAACGGCTCCTTGAACCACAACTTTAGGCATTTTCCATGATACATACAGCCAAACAACACATGTAAACAGCCCTACCACTATGCTACCCATTTTCCATGATACATACAGCCAAACAACACATGTAAACAGCCCTATCACTATGCTACCCATTTTCCAAGATACATACAGCCAAACAACACATGTAAACAGCCTTACCACTATGCTACCCATTTTCCATGATACATACAGCCAAACAACACATGTAAACAGCCCTACCACTATGCTACCCATTTTCCAAGATACATAAAGCCAAACAAGACATGTAAACAGCCCTACGGCTATGCTACCCATTTTCCAAGATACATACAGCCAAACAACACATGTAAACAGCCCTACCACTATGCTACCCTTTTCCATGATACATACAGCCAAACAAGACATGTAAACAGCTCTACCACTATGCTACCCATTTTCCATGATACATACAGCCAAACAAAACATGTAAACAGCCTTACCACTATGCTACCCATTTTCCAAGATACATACAGCCAAACAACACATGTAAACAGCCCTACCACTATGCTACCCACTTTCCATGATACATACAGCCAAACAACACATGTAAACAGCCTTACCACCATGCTACCCATTTTCCGAGATACATACAGCCAAACAAAACATGTAAACAGCCTTACCACTATGCTACCCATTTTCCATGATACATACAGCCAAACAACACATGTAAACAGCCCTACCACTATGCTACCCATTTTCCGAGATACATACAGCCAAACAAAACATGTAAACAGCCTTACCACTATGCTACCCATTTTCCA
>JANSTQ010156241.1:0-11240 GCA_026167885.1 Bergia puertoricense
GTTCATTTACGTGCACCTGTCACACAGGATTTACAGGAAATGGAGTACAATGTAACGGTTAGTACAAACAATCTCTTTTCCTGTAACTAGAAAAACTATTTACCAGATTTACAGAGGGAATTTCATGGGGTGCGATTGTATGAATATATTTTTCCAGCGTTTATAGCTTTTTGCGTATTTTTCAGGCCGCGCCGTAATTAAATTTTTGTTGTATACACTCTTCTTTTAAAAAATTAGCCCCGTGCAGCTCATATGTGGTCAATCGTCCTGGTTATCTTCAATGTCTACTAAAAAATAAAATACAGTTTTGAAAATACTCACGACGAAATTATCTCCTCCCTAAGCGCCACGTGTATTTTTATAGTTGCTATATAAGGAGTTTTTCACCGAATTTGAACTTCATGATCATTGACTTTATTTGGCGCGTCCGCCATCTTTGAGCGGGTATAAGATTGAGAGACACCACACCAAGCCAGGAACAAGCCAGCCAGCCGTACAGGAATTTTCGTGCTGACAACTGTTGTACAGACTACGACTGACCACAATAAGATCACTTTTGTACGATTGTTGAGGCGGAAAAAGGCCGCCAACTTTTAAAAGGGCTCTTTCATGGTTGAATCACGTTATTTATCCAAATAATTTCAAAAGAAAACATCTTAATCCACTAAAAGACATCAATCAATCACTTCTGCTAAGGCTTTATGCGTTTTTTAAAAACAATCCATGTGAAGACAATCAATTGTTTTCAACAACCAATATTGTGAAAGTGGAAGAAAGTCGGCATTTGAAACAGAATTAATTTATTTGGGCAACGTTAATCAGCATGGTGGGACGTGCAACAAATATTTGTTACAAGCTTGGGTATTTGTGCACGGAGAATAGAAAAATGCATGCAAAGAGAATAACGTTGGTGTGAACTATGTGCCTTGAAGTCCACGCTTGGATTTGAAGCATGTTCATTACCAAGAACCCCGACCATTTGCCCTAACCCAAACCAAAATGAGTCGACGAGTCAATCAGTGAAAAGTTTCAGTGTAAATTATGGATTTAAACCCAATCCTGAGTCTAACCATAAACATAAAACTCTGTACCTAACCCGAAACTTAAAATCCTAATCCTAACCCCAACGTTAACCTTGCCGTATGCCTTTACTGTTGATCCATTTGACCATAATTACAACTCGACAATTGTAAAGCAATCTGAGTTGTAAAAGAGGCTTACAAAAAGGATTGTTGCTTGTGTTAATAGAAAACTATGGACTGTTAATATATAATTGGTGTTTTTCTGTAACTACAAGTTCATCATTTTTTACAGACATTGATGAATGCAGTAGTAACCAACATAATTGTGACGTTAACGCCGTGTGCAATAACAACGCGGGCTCGTTTACGTGTACGTGTAAACAGAATTACGTAGGGGATGGTGTGACTTGCAAAGGTAAGAATACGAATTTTGAAGCAAACCTTTTTTATAAAGATTGTTTCGTTATGATAAATTATAAGAGGTGAAGTTTCTCTTGTTGAAGTACACCTGCCAGTTAACAGTTATTTTTCTTTTTATAAAAAGACATCTTCATGCATTAAACACATTTAGGAGTAGGCTATTGGATATCTGACGGAATTTTTGCGCATAAACAATTTTTAAGCATTTTTAATGAGTTCAAATTTTTGGGAAATGTGCTCCTTGCACTTTTTCGCTTCATTTAATATTTGCTTAAAATGTCTCTAGTTTATTTAACAGAAACGTTTTATTTTTTTAAGATAAAGATACATTTTATAATTAGTAATTGAAAGTACAAGCCTTTTAGTACTATGACAGTAAGACCCACTAGTGTATTTGATGAGAAGTCTTTATTCATATTTTACACCTCGTATCAAGTATCTTGTTTATCTGCATGTATCGGTGAATGCAAAGTCATTAACTAATGTCATTCACTTATTTCAGAAAAGGTAAGGACATGATTATTTATTTGTAACAAGTACAGAAGAAACAAAATAGTGCAGTGCAAATGGCAGTGCAGAACCATCAAGTTACGATTTGTGGAAATAGTGAAACGAAATGTTTCTGGGTGGATCCGGAGACATGCTCTCGCGGAAATTTTTCAGGAATTAGAAAGCCAATGGTGCGTTTAATTTTATAGTACCAAATGTACACATAAAGACTGCAAATTCAATTAATTGTAATATGTTACAATTAACGTTTTGCTCGAAACGTCCCTTAAAATGTACTCATGAGATAATCCATGGTTATGAAGACACTTTCGAGTTTTTTCTACTACAAGAAATGACTATCTAAATTAAAATGTTGATGCGTGAGAAATACGTAATTATCCCTGGGACTGCATTCAAATGCATGAATTTTGTCAGATCTGATGTTGGGAAGGAAGGTTCCAGGAAGTATTGATAATTTACCATATCTGAGATGCTATCTCCTGTATTTTGGGAATATTTTTTGCAAGCATGTTGTTTAATCAGCATATACTTGTTTGTGTGTGCGAAAATGGCACAGTTGATAAAATTTCTGTCTGCCAACCAAGGGTCAGGACACTTAAAAGAACCCACACACTTCTCGAAAATAGCAGGGTATACTCGGTGTTGCGGTGAGGACCACATGGGAGAGTACGTTCCATGGACGTAAATGTGTTACTCTCAATTAAGAGAGCGTGTCTATACTTTTGCTTTTACTTTGCATGTACTAATAATTTATGTAAGACCGTCGTTACCCCTGATCGAGTTTTTAGGGACCTTTTACGACGTAAGAATTTTTTAGGGGTTTTACCCACACCCCTCCCCAGAAATCTAATGGTCCAACCCTTATTACGTTGTTTTTCATGAACATAAATTGCAATGATGTTCGGAAAAAGAAAAATAACTACAATCCAAACTAATCAATGCCAAAAAATAAGGTCATCCATACCATTTGCTTGTCAAGAAGTTTAGATTGCTATCTGAACTATGCCCCTTTATTAAAGGAATAAATCAGTGGCGCGCGTGGCTCTATACAAGAATAGAACACGGAGTGACGTAGTAGGACACGAGAAAAGTGTTGAGAGAAAACGAAGCGAACTACCGCTTCTATTTTCTAAAGATATTTTAGCTTGTAACTTACTTATCTTGTCAATAGGCTTATTGGTATGCACAAAGCTGCGATAGAGTCCTTTTAATTATAGTAGGTTTTTAATAATAACAATTTAGTACTTCTCAAAGTTGAAGGCACAAAACTGTTACTTTTATATTTGAAAAAAAAGCATACCAAAACCAGTATTATTATAAAATTTCAGACGCGAAATAATCACTTTGAAATTTCTACTTCACTACAGACGATCTGTTGAATGCTTATATTCGCTAAGTTTAATCGTGAAAGTAGTTTGCCTGGGGGTGGAACATACTTGCGAAGAAAGAGTAAGATATATTTGTGAGATATTAACTGTTTTCTTATTAATAATCTTGCAGCAATTGTCCGCTCGTGTAAAGAAATTTACACCATAAAAGGGTGAGTGTTTTTTACGATCGGGAGTAGATAAGTGCTTCTGCCTAATTTATGATACAAGGAGTATGTTCCACTTTGAGATTGAGGAGGGCTGATTAGTGACTCAATGTTGAGGGAGGGGGCAATAAAAACTTTTTTTCAGTAACTCCATAGTTTTGAGTCGTCCTAAAGGGTGACCATGGAAAGATGGCAGTCCGTTAGAGTGAAACAATTGATAAGCAGAAGAGATGTTGTAAAATCATCCAGTTAAAACTGTTAGCCCTCGAACGTCCAAGGGGGAGGGAAGGGTGGGATGAATTGACCCTCCTAAGTTTTCCAACCTACTCGAAGCTTTAAAGCAATCAAAATGCTAGCGGTGCCTGTAGTCCGATGATGAACACATCTTTTGACGATAATTGAAGACGTCATTACTTATAAATTATGAAAAAATAATTTGATTCAAAAGAGGATATTTTTTGACAAAATTTATTCTAATTTCTTCTTTCCCGTTCGATTCTTGATTATTTTCTATTTAGAGACTGTAAACATACGATTTCCACTAATTTTAAGAAAATTTGCTGTACTTTTGCATAAAATGTTTTTTTTCCAAAGTCCAAGATGGTGGCGAAGACGGCGGATTTTGTTGTGAAACGACTGTTGCCATAGCAGTCATTTAGTAATTAAAAACTGATTTTTGTTATGGAAAGTAATTAGCTTATTCGAAGGTGTTAATATGCCAAAGCTAAGTCTTTTATGTGTAACCATAAGGAAAATCATGGGGGAGGGGGAGGGGGGGGGTTGGGGGAGTAGTCCGATTGACCTCCCTCCCCCCTTCGGTTAAATTGTTTTGAAAAATACCTTGGTCGTCCGAGGGTTAGAAATCCGCAATGATAAATGAGAAACCATTCGTTAAACGGGTTCTTTCACGACTTTGCGCATGCAATGGAATTTATTGACAAGAAACTATTTCAAGCTAAAATATCTCTTAACAGTCACTGTTCAGATACCAATCGAAGTTTTTCAAGAGGTAAACGCTACGGATGGTGTATTTTAGACTGCGATTAAGATGGATTATAATTGTCACTTCTTATGTTCCGGGCCGGAACACAATTTATTAAATTGTTTTAAAATGCATAAAGCCACGGCAGAAGTGATTGATTAGCATCTTTTCAGTGGATTCAGATATTTTCTTTTGGACTAATTTTGACAAATAACGTAAAAATTAAACTTCAGAAAAACGAAGACCCATTGATTCAGCCATGAAGCAGCCCCTTTAAATCTCAGTGGACTAGAAAAATGGAAACCTTGTGGTAACCACATTAATAATAAGGTCATGACCTGTTGATATGTTCAATAACAGATTATAAAACAATTCTGCAGACCCATCACATCCGGGGTATATGAGATCACTGACGCCCAAGGGAACGTAACTGGGAAAGTCTACTGTGTAGTTCAGAACTTGCAGAATTGTGGGTTCCATGCTTGGACCATCGTAATGAAGTTGGATGGAACAAAGGTTTGTAAAGCATGGTTGTGACTTATGTGGACAACTACAATTTTTTTCTGAAACACGTTACACAGATCAATAAATTTTCATTTCTTGGAAACCTTAATTGTGGTCAATATAGAAGTAGACCGTCTATTTAAACTTGGTCAGTGTCAGTTAACTTGATGTGGGAAATGGATGCTGGTCCAGTAAACAATTATTAAACTTCAAGATGGCGGGATCGTTGCAACTACAAGCAAGAATTTCAACAACGCCAACAAGGGTTCACAAAAACTCCAATAACTGTTAGATTGCAATTATCAAAACTTTATGGCTTTATGATAAGTATTTAAATCAAGGGACAAATTATTTGCTCAATTATCGTACAAGGACAGCGTAAACGCAACGGGGAAGTGCGTCAACGGAAAAGCAAACACGAACGCCATGTAAACAATTTTGCGTCACTTTGTGATGACCTTCCAGCTCTTTATATAAAAGTCCTTCAGCTGGAGAAAAATAGTCCGCCATCTTGAATGAACGGATTCGTTACCAAGACCAGAATTCAATTTGGGTAACAAAATTTATTTTATAAGAAGAAATATATCGGTTAGATCATTACTGGAATAGATAAAAGATGTTGGAATGATATGTCTATTAATATTGTTGTCACTCGTCATGTTGGGTGTTATAAACTGGTCATAAGGTGTCCATTGCCCTGGGAAGAGGAGGGTATTGTGAGGGGATATAAAGTTTTCCCCCTTTATTTTAATGAGCATGAAATGATTTTACAATATATTGATGGAGTATAAAATTTTAATCAGAGATTCCCACAACACTTGAAAGTCCATAAGGAATTAAGGAATTAAGTTTGAAGTGATAACTTTTGTGCTGATATTCCAAAAAAAATGGTACATTGAGTTCTCATAACGTGCTGGCTGCCCAAAGCCTTTTTGAAGTATATGTCAATGCACCAGTTTTTCGATTAGAACACTAAAAGCCAAATAACTCTTGGGCAGATGACTGGAGAATATTAATACTTTTTTTCAATCTGACATCATTTAAACGTTAATTTTAAATATTTGTAACAAACGTTATCCAAGTTCAAAACGAATAGAACTGTGTTTATTTATTATTTGAAGGGGAGTGCGATTTTTTTCTATTTTCTAATGGGGCTTGACATGTTATGTTGTAGAGTGAATGGGCTTGATCTCTTTTTGGAAAATTTACGTTTACCCTCCACCCTGGTGTAGTTCATACTTTATGATTGGTCCCTGAGAAGAATCATTTCTGTGCTAGGCTTGTTTATGAGAAAACTCTAAAGAGATCGTATCGAATATATCCTGGTGTGCAAGAGCTCGTTTTTGTCAACAAACTTGGACGAGTCATACTGGCTCAACCAGCTTCAAACTAGATTTCATTCATTGTGCTTGTGTACTGGGTGAAACAGCTGAAATGTTAAACCTCCATTGCAAGGTGCAAGTTGTTGCATGGCCATAATTAGCTCATGGTCGTTGTGAACAGGTTGCTAAAAAACCCCACGGGGAACACTTGTATTTTTGATACGACTTCAGAGAAGACTCTGTTTCAGATACCTTCTTCGGAGGAAGATAGCCGAGGAAATACACGAGAAATTTAGGTTTGAATGATTTGTTGAATTTATGGGAATCGAAAAATTAAACCACAGCATTCCGTTGGCTGGCAATGGAAACAACCTCTTGGTTCAGAAAAAAACTAATTGAGGTCACATTAATTATAACTGTCTATTGATCCCTTCGGGTTGAGTTATTAATCAATTTCGCGAACATAAACAGAAGCAAATCAGGGTCCGTTTATCTGTGTGTGAATGGGTTAACCGTAAGGAAAGAGAAGATGAATGGTTTCTTGTATTCCCATGTGTGTTACGTGAACTGAAAATATTTAAGTTTCTTAGAGTGCGATAGTATGACAAGTGAAAGAATGTAAAGACGTTATTTTAAAGGTGCAGCAAAATTGTTAGCAAATTATTGTGGTTTGTTTCAAGTTTAAGTATTTTTGCAGTTAAGTTTATCTGCTGCACGAGTTTTTATGTCAAACCGTATATTGGCTGTATGGTGTTAAGTCACCTAATAAAATGTGTTATCCGCTTCCGCTCAACTGCACCTGCGGTTATGTCTCTTTGTTTACTGAAGCGAGGGAAGTTATCAGTTTTATATGACAATCTTTATTTGCTTGTGTGAAGGAAAATAAATGGCAAGTTTTTCTTTGACTTATTCTTCTTTTCATTTAATTTGCTAGCTATTATAGCTACGAGTTGATAAACATGAGCTCTCCAGTGTCTACCGAATAACGGTAGCACAAGGAAAGCAAAACCTGATCCAATTGGTAAAAACTTTTCTTTTTAAACAAATTGATCATATTAAAAATGATATCCCCCATTTGAATATTTGTTAAACTTGGCACTATTGCGAGTTTGTTTGGGATTATAAACTGAAACCCAACATGTGTGGGATTTAAGCGACTGCTATGAAGTTTGTGAAAAGTTTTGTATGTGATGAAACAAAAGCTGAAAAATGAACAAAGGATTGCAAAGATTTCGTAACAGCATGCTGGCATCCAGTGGCTGCAATCAGT
Organism: Bergia puertoricense; assembly: GCA_026167885.1. Classification (NCBI taxonomy): domain Eukaryota; kingdom Metazoa; phylum Cnidaria; class Anthozoa; order Zoantharia; family Parazoanthidae; genus Bergia; species Bergia puertoricense. Next base: position 7,565 of record JANSTQ010156241.1, read on the forward strand.
TAAATTAATCGAATTCCACGATAATACAACAAAAGTGGAGTTGGGGATAATATTGTTCCAAGGCTGTGTGATGGTTGTTACAAAGAAAGATTGCACGTTAATAGGCTGTTTAAAGTGATCCAACATTTTCCAACATTGCTGGACAACGTTGTTAAGCGATTGTTGGATGATACGTTCGAACCACTCAAATCTAATCCAACATCACCCAACTGATTGTTCAAATGGATCTGAACCAACATCACCCAGCTGATTGTTCAAATGGATTTGAACTAACATCATCCAACAAATTGTTCAAATGGATCTGAACCAACGTCACCCAACTGATTGTTCAAATGGATCTGAACCAACATCACCCAACTGATTGTTCAAATGGATCTGAACCAACATCACCCAACTGATTGTTCAAATGGATCTGAACTAACATCATCCAACAAATTGTTCAAATCGATCTCATACAACAGATTGCTCAAATGGATCTAAACCAACATCATGTTGAATCAGATTTTAAGAAATGTTTTAGTGATACTAATAACATAAAAGAACAAAAATTGTTTTCAGGCTTCACACTTTAAATAGCTTCCAATGGAATCAATAAACGATCTTCATTCCTGTGATTTCAAATAATTCCTGTTCTTACATATCAGAGATAGTTTAACTTGTGAACGTATTCTTGGTTACACAAGAAGCAAGCCTTATGACAAGAAGCAAACCAGTTTTGTATGTCATTTTTTACGCAGAACACATTTAAATACGACAGTTCTTTCTGGAGCAACAAAGAACCCTACAACTCCGAATCACCAACAGGACTCGACACCTCGGAGACGAAATCACCTGCCTACTGGGTGTCAGGCTTCACAAAGGTGATAAGAATGACGTTATGAAATACAGTGTTAGGCATAATAGAAGACAATATAACACCATGTAGCTTGGTAAAGTATTACACTGGTGTTTAGTGTAACTTAGAAAATGCAGTGTAGTTTGGTGAAGTGTAGTGTAGTGTAGTGTAGTGTAGTGTAGTGTAGTGTAGTGTAGTGTAGTGTAGCATAGTGTAGTGTAGTGTGTGTTGTGTAATGTGATGTATTGTATTCTTAATGTAGCGTAGTATAGTGTAACGCAATGCAATATAGTGTGATGTCCTGAGTAATTGTCATTTTTGTGTTTACGAAGCGTGTTTCAACTAAGATGTATTTGGTTATTTGTTGAAGGTTTGTTTTGGTATGAAGTCAAACTCACAAGTAAAATGGATGAAAATTCAATTCAATAGCAACCCCCTTTATGATGTAATCACTTCGGACCGAACCAGAGGTACCGGTAAAGGATACTTTACATGGAAAAACTTGTTATCAAATTCAAAGCTGGAAAATAAATGCAGGAAAGAAGGTTTCAATGCTTATAATCAGCGGACTGGAACTAAAATACGGCTAGGAATTATCATGAACAGAGCTCCAAACTGCAGAGGTGAAGTATCCTGGATGGGGTGCGGCTGTCTGGACAGAGGTTGTGGCAATGTTGCTGTTGGAACGGACATTAGAGCTTTTGGTTATGTACTGATATTCTAATAGCGAATAGAGAAATATGTTGTCATAGAACTTAACACTGTTTTTATTGCTGCGAGACCTTTGAGATTTATTAACGAAGTCTGCGATCAAATCTTATTTCGAACAGAGCAAAACATTTTCGACAGTTTGGGTGGTGCTACTACTCCGACCACACATTGTATTGTGAATCATCATTGCTTCTAAAATTGTCAAAAAGATTCCGAAGTTTTCTAAAAACCTCCAAATACTTCGAAAGATTTTTCTAAAAATTTTTAACTACTATAAAAAGCTTTCTCAAAACGTTTCCGAATGCTTTCCAAAAATTTCCAAAGATTTTCCAAACGGACCATTTAATATTGCATGAGGGGGGAGGTAGTGGTATGGCTTGTAAATAAAGATTTGTGTGATCGGCTCAGGCAAAACAAAACTTTTTTACTCACCTCAAAATCATAAAGAAAACGCAAAAACGTAATCTGCAACCGAAGACTGGACGACAAAAACCTTTGCAAGTAAATCCGGCATTTTTTCACTGAAACCCAAACAATATCAAATGGTTCGTCTATCAATATTATAGCAAAATTGATAGCTTAACGTTAGGTTTTACGAAAAAATAGTAAAGCGCAATTCACGAATTGCAGGGATGAACCTAGAAAGCAAAATGATTTTAAAAGTCCCCGCCTTTTGCGAAGCCGAGTCGCGAGCGTTCGCTTGCAATACTTCGCTCGTTGTGGCCAAAAATAATTTTACAAATTCATACTGCAGGTTTCCTTCAGTTTAATATCTGAAATGTTTATTATTTACTGGGAATGTTTCAGTGACAGTTACTTGACAGCTCGAAATAAACTAACTCAATTTAACTTTTCAGTTCAAACTTACTTTTTTCGTTCTCGTTATCATATAAATTTACTGGAAATAATCTTTGACAGTTTGACAACTGAAGTTATATAAACTAAATTATGCTGGACTCTGAATAAACAAGAAAGAAGCGTAGACTCGTAGACTCTTTTCGTTTATAATACCATTAATTAAAACAAAGGAAAGACTCAGATTTTACACACAAACAAACTCCGCTTGAAAACCTAGAACTCTGCAGGAGGTCATAAAGTCATGATCGCTAAAAGCGGGAAACTTCTGACTTCCGCTTCCGGTTTTATACAGGCTTCTTAGTGCAATGAACAAAACTAAGCTGAAGCAAAAATAAAACTGTTGTTTATCGAATGTCGGCTTAGTATATGCACATTGGAAACTAGAATTTACACAAGTGCAAATTCAGTGCTAAATACTTCCCCATCCTTTCGTGATTAGCCAATCAGCTTGTGAGATTCATCCCTGCAATGCAATTCCATGGAAAATGTTTTTTGTACAAATAAAATCCACGGACATTTTTCTGTTTTCCAAGTTTTTAAGTATACCGTTCCGAGTCTAGTTGCATTATTGAGACTTAACGGAGTTTGTTAGTGGATATATAAACAAGACGTATGATAAAAGCGACTATCAGGCTTTCGTTGCACTCTTTCCTTGTGTTTTGTATGGTACCGCATTTCCTCGAATAAGCGCTTTCCTTGGAGTACAAAAACGTCCACCTCCCCCCTACACTATTTAACGATATCCAAACTATAGCGTTTATAGAGTATTTCCGCGTTTATTACTGATCTTTTTAGTTTCCAACAAAAAATCTATAAATGTTTTAATTGATGGAGTGATCTAAATGTGTTTCAAACTTTTTTCAAGCGTTTATTTCTATATTACACAAAATACACTTCTTTAACGACATGCAAGTGTCAACATCTTGAAATAAGCGCCCTCCTTGAATAAGCACCATTTGAATATTAAACGCCCACCCTCTGATGCTGGTTTTTAAATAAGCACCTAGGCGTTTATTTAAGGAATCACGGTAATTAACAATAAGGAATCCAAGCTTTTTAGTGTTATCCCATTGATATTTTATGGCGTTTTACCTGTCATTTTCATGGTCAGGTCAGGACGTATGTATAAGTTGTAGGTTATTTTTGATTTCAGGTTATTTTATTCAACCTAGTTATTTTTTCAACCTAGGTTTTTCATAGGGCAGAATCGGTGGACATATGACGTCACACGAGCAGTTTTGCATTAAATTAAAAACTCATTAGTGGACCTGC
>JANSTQ010156263.1:0-11238 GCA_026167885.1 Bergia puertoricense
CCCCCCTTCACTGCAAATAATGGTGTACTGAATAGGGTTTATTTGTCAGCTTTTTTTTAGTTGATAAAGATTTTTAGCTCGTTTTTTAAAGTCACAAATTATTTAAACTCACAGAACATAATTCATTTTATTCTTCTGTAGGAATGATGAGGAATTAAGAAAAGTTGTGAGTGAAGAAAAGAACAAAGATTCAAATGAAACAGTAGAGGGAGTTGATGATGAAAAGCAGGTTTGTATATGGGTAGTTAATTTTTGAAAGACCAGGTGCAGGGGTAACTTAATTTGGCTTAAATTCCTTAAATTTTAACCTGTTATAAATTTAAGTTAACCCTTTCAGCCCAAGACATGACATATTGCATTTTGCAAAATTATTTTCCAAAACTGTATTCATTTTGTACTTTTGTTTTAGGCACTTTGGGAAAATTTGGCTTGTCATGTTACAAAGCTTGCTGTGTGTGATCAATTTCTTTATTCTCACAATTACAAGACTTATTTTGTGTTGATATTATAAGGCGAAAATAGATGAACTCTGCAACTGCATTTTGGGAAAAAATAATTATGTTGGCTAATGAGCTGAAAGGGTTAATTTATTTTGAGTATAATCTTCCCAATTATGGAGGTAGATTAAAATTTTAGTTCCATGGTATCACTTTAATTAATTTGATTTAACAGAAGCTTATAAAACACTCTGAGAATTTATAAAAAATTGCTTTTGTTATTCTCAAGAAGCAACGGTCAGCTCTGAAGCCATAATTTATTTAGTATTTTTCTATATTAAAAAGCTAAAATGAAAAAAAAAATACAAAAACTTGGGTGTTGTTTTTCTTCTCAAGGTCCATGGCACAAGCCATTATTTTTCCTTTAAAGAGTCATCTTAAATATTTGTTGACATTATATCTGTGGTTGAGGAAGCTCAGTTACATACATCCTGACTGAATTATAATTTGTTTACTAGTTAATAATTTTGATGTCTGGTGCTTTTCACAACAAAAGCATTAAATGCACCAACAGACCATAGAGTAGAAAAATGGTAAAAAACCAAGTTCAGTTTTGTTTTATTTGGCTAAAAATGTAAAAAAATAGGGTCAGTCGGATCAGTGCTTCTAAAAATTAACTTGATCTGGCCTAACAACATAATATTATAATTTATTAAAGTAAAAAGTAAAGTAAAATAAAAAGTAAAGTAAAGACACTTTATTTATTGAGGGTAACACATTTACATCCATAGGACGTACTTTCCCATGTGGCCCTCACCACAACACCGGGATTACCCTGCTCTTTTCGAGAAATGTGTGGGTTGTTTTTAAGTCCCCTGAGATAGCATTTTAGGAGACTAGACCAACGGCTTAATGTCCCTGTCCACGAACGGTGTGGCAAAAGAAGGTCGCCCAAAGTTCGACCCTCGACCAGGCCGGGGATTGAACCTGGGACCTTCTGGTTGGTAGTCAGAGATCTTACCAACTGTGCTAACCTCGCACACACGAAAGGCCTAGTGATTGAAATAAAATCTATGGTTCCAGTTATGTAACCTTGAAAAATTTGGATCAGACAGTATAATTATTTTGTTTTTTTGTTAACATTTTATTGTGATCATGACAAAATATAAAATTAAAGGAACAAAATTTTATTCTTATGCCATAGCCCGGAAGACAAGTGGGAGTACGGTAATTTGATCCGCATGTAGAGTATACTGTCTCATTTCTTTGGGAAAAGTTATAGTTTAATATTAACTGTTGAAAGGTTCCAGTCTGCTGTTGAGTTTTTAAAAACCTTTTGACTCAAGGAAAGAAAAACTAAGGCAAAATGGCAATAAAAAGTTATAGGGCTGGGAATTTGGCGAGAAAACATCAGGATCAGTTAGTTGAGTGAAACCACAGATATAATTTTTGTTTGGATTTAAAAATTGATAATCAAACCTGGATATCAGTTTAAAAGAATTCTTCCTATTTCATAACAAGCAGAATGAAAAGAAAGGAAATGAAGAAGAAGATGAAAGAAAAAGAAAAGAGCTGGAAGAGCTGGTAAGTACAATATTATTATATTATAAACTAATTGCGATTCTGAGCTGGTGATTCCACATTATATTGCCATCTAGTTGGGAGAAAATATATTACACATTGGCGGAGTCGCACAGCCACGGAGCTAATATGAAAAATATATTTTCTCCCAATGCCGGCAATATAATGTGGAATCACGGGCTCAGAATCGCAATTAGTTTTGTATCACAACTTTGTCAATTTTGTAGTATGTACAAAACCATGTGTTTGATGAGTTGAATGGCAGCAAGCGACAAGTGCATTGATCCGTTTCACAAAAAGCCCTTGAAGTGCAAAAACGATTCATCAGCCAATCACGTGCACGTTCGTTCTGAGTCGGTGATTCCACATTATATCATGTCTCTCTCCCGAAGCTAAAATGTTAACTGTATAACGATACAAATAGGAACATGTGACTGATAATCATTAATGACATAAGTTTGTTAACTTTTAATTTGTAAGAAAACCTGGAGATCTAAGAAGGGTACTTAAAAAAAAGCAAATCTAAAAGTTAAACTGACAGATGAATCTAATGTAAAATCAAGTCATGAACATTTAACAAATGACAATACTTTTAAAATTTTATTCCAAATGTACTAGGTTATTTTTGGCATGGGCAGAATAAAGTTAATCTATGAGCATGGCAAAAAAAATGCAATATTTGCAGTACAAATTTTGCTTCTCTATCTCAAGTTTTTTGCAAGAATGTTGATCAATAAATATACTATGTAGTACAGAATAATCATACAGGGCGGAATAATAGTACAGCGTGGAAAAATGTGAGTGGATGCTATATATCTCTTATAAATGCTATTATAATCACTTTGACTTTAGTATATGATATGGGAAAATAAAACATCATACAGTCCCAAATATGCATCGTGCAGGGTGAAAAATTTGTCAGAAAAAAATAATCATACATGTACATGATTGTATGATTATTCGGTACTACATAGTAGTCTCTTGATTGACTCTGGCTTGCTATCTAGGGATACATGTAGCTCTGGCAGACTGTCACAACCAATTTTTTTCACTCATCCATTCCCTGGCCTCACCTGCTGGATCTCATGTTGTTCTAGTAATATAAACTTGTATGCAACATACATATACATGTATACTTAATAATTTGTTTTCAGCAACAAAGCTTGAAGGAAGCTCAAGATCAGTTGGAAAACAAAAAGAACTCAAGGGAAAAGAATCTAGGCATTATTAATGGTAATTACTAATAATTTTAAATTGTTATTAATATCCAAATTACCCACTGCAGGAGGTTTACAGTAGCAGTAGTAGTTGTAGTAAATGTTCTAGACAATTGTAATAATGTATTACTGTATTACTTTTCATTACAGTTTACAAGTTGCTTTTATCATCCCTGCAAATGATTTCAGCCAATCACATGCCAGATCTATCTGGCCAGGTTACTGTCATGATTTCCAATGAAATCAAGTCACTGTCTTGATTTGCAACGAAATCAGGACAGTAACCTGATATGACCTGTCAGACAAGCGTACGGTGTTGCTCTGTTCCCGCGTGCGGGAAATACATGTACAAGATGTGCGCTCACATTTTCTGTTTTTCATGACTCGTCTGTGAAATAATGGAGGAAGACGATTTGCCATCCTTTAGTATTACGTTTGACTTCAAAAATTCAAACAATGAAGTTTTTGAGCCAACAGAGAGCAAAAGGTTGAAGCAAATGAGCGACCAAGAGCTTCAGCAAAGTGTAGAAGAACAGAAAAACAAGAATACTGTCAGATCTACAAAAACAGCAGTGTGTACATGGAACAGTTGGTTCAAAATGCGCATACAACATTGCCATTAGTCATTGTCATTCTTGGATTTGTTGGTCGGGGATGATAAACATGTAATCAAGCAGTTTTTTGCACGATTCGGGAAAATATCAGGACTTGTTTGGTCTCACCATGGTATTTTAGCTCGACCTTTGGTCTCACCAAAATACAAACCATGGCTCAACCAAACTCACCCTGATATTTTCCCGAATCGTGCAAAAAACTGCTCGATTACATAATAATATTGCTTTCAAATTGGCAATATATCTTATGCATTCCAAGTAATCGAGCTAATCCTTGGGATTTTCATTTTATTAACCTTGAAATGGAAGGAAGGAATGCATCAGCAGGGAGAAAACTCATCTTCCCTGATACCATCTCCAGAGACACTGGGATCAAGGTTGAGAACCTCCCCATCACTATGGCAGACAAGGCCATGTGGCGATGAATAGTGGGGAGCACCTCGGATATGTCTTCAAGATGATGATAATGAACCTGGGATTTTCTAAGTTAAAAAATTAATGTGTATTTTTTTCTGCAAAATGTACTGGCCAAACAGATCAGTCCCAAAATGCGAAATCTACCAGTCCAAGGTGAAAATTGACCACCACTGACTGTAGGGCCACCGCTAGTTTCCATACCTGCTTTAGATTGCAAACATGTTCTACACCACTGAGGATTGGCATGTTACTGTAATGGCATTCATGATTTCCCAAGCTACCATTAAGTTCTAACAACACAGCTATTTTTTTTGTCTTAGGTGATCACCCAAAGGAAGAATCCTTTAAGCGTCTGGATTCATCAATTAAGAAGAATTCCTCTTTCATTAAGAAACTGGTTAAGTGTTTAAATAAAATTGTTTGTACTTGTGTCAAGTTCCATAACATAAAGTGTTTAAAGTGCATATGAACCACTTTTTTGTCATTTTTAGTTTTTGTGAAAAAAAAACCAAATTTGAGAAAAACATTGTTCTTAGTTACGGTAAATGGGAATTTTATATATTTGTTTGAGCCTGAAAGTACTTCAATACATTCAATAACATGTTTCAGTACTTTACACCTTACAAATTGAGAGGCAAGTTCTGGAAAATCTTGTTTCATTGAGCTCACTTCACTACAGTGTACAACCTTCGACCTTGTTCACAAGTAATATTCTCTGATTTAAAGCTAGTGAACAGCAACTTTTAGCTGAACTAAAATTGAATTGTGTGATTACATTCAGTATTAATCTTGTATATGAATGAATGAATGAATTGAATGTAACTATCCTTAAAGTGTTTATATCAAATTACAATTTAATCACACTGAATTTTTGTCATACTGTTTTCAGAAGTCAATCACTGAACAGCAGAGAGACTCACTAGCATCTGAATTCACTGGCCTTAATCTCTCCAGATTTGTTCAAGAGGCTGTGAGTAAATTTGCATTATCTAGTTACTTATTGCCAAAGGATTTGTAACACTGATAATGAGCACTAAAGTTGTATATTGATATATCAAGAATATTAGGTAATACATGTATGTATACCATCATTGAAACTAAGATTATTTGAGACAAAGCCAAAATTAAATTGTGCTAGTTTTATTGCTTGACATGTGTAGGATAAGACTATCAATAAATTAAAGTTGTTCTATTTAATTATATTGATTAATTATTTAATCATACACATAAAAAAATTGCTTGATTCTGATTGGCTAAGAGCAGTGCAATTACTTCGTAATTATGTGCAAAAATGTGTAATTCCATGCAATTATTACTAAAAAATGCAATCTGGTTGGCCCAGAAACAATGCTATTCAAAATAAACCAGTTCCGTGCAACAAGAAATTGGTGTGATATGATGTGCTATGCATGGTGTGACTACAAACTTGATCATCCGACACTCAGTTCCTGCTTGGTGCACTCTGTTATTTTTTCATCACTATAAAAAATAATTTTCAAATGGGGAAAAATGTCTTTTCTGATTTTTTTCACCTCTATTATTTACTTCTTTGATGTTTAAAAAGTTAAAAGAAATTAAGATGAAACAAGTGTTTAGATATTTTGGATGAGAAATCAATGTTTTACAACCAAAAAAAAACTTGATCGTCCAAAGTTCAAAATATTTAAAATAAACCAGTTCCGTGCAACAAGAAATTGGTGTGATATGATGTGCTATGCATGGTGTGACTACAAACTTGATCACCCAACACTCAGTTCCTGCTTGGTGCACTCAGTTATTTTTTCATCACTATAAAAAATAATTTTCAAATGGGGAAAAATGTCTTTTCTGATTTTATTCACCTCTATTATTTACTTCTTTGACGTTTAAAAAGTTAAAAGAAATTAAGATGAAACAAGTGTTTAGATATTTTGGATGAGAAATCTTGAAATGTTTTACAACCAAAAAAAAACTTGATCGTCCAAAGTTTGATTCCGGCTCAGCCCACTTGATTATTTTTACTTTCCAAAAAAATCTTTTCCAAACTGGTGACAAATGTGTTTCCTAATTATTATTTTTGCCTTTTGGTGTTGAATAACAAAAGGCAATACAATGAAAGAGATTTTGGATGTTTTGCAATTCACTTGCCATCATCTTAAAGCCTGCAGTCGCAATGCTGCTAATTGTAAATTTGTATAAATTAGTTTACAGTTTTTTCATGAGTATGATTAACAAGCCAAAGCAGCTTGTGCAAATTGAACTTTATGAAAATCTCACTCGTGCAAAGTAATTCCAAATTGAACTGGGAACCATGTGCCAATTGACTACTGCTCTGAATTTAACATTCAGTATCAGATAATAAGTACTGCATGAAATCATAAGCAGAGAGTTTGAGAAAGCCTGGAAAACCGGGAAAGCTTGGAAACCAGGAAAGACTGGAAAACCGGGAAAGTCTGTAAAAGCCAAAAATTATTGCTTGCATTATCAAGGACTTTGAAAGTACAAGTTGATGCAATGGAAATTTAAGCAATAATATAACAGTTATTTCTTCAGGTAGTTTTTGGTTCAATCAGTTAAGTACATTTAGTATATTGTGCATGTATGATCAACTTACTAAGTTGAGCTTGTTTACATGTAAATTACTGTTTTATGTTGACAGACCCAGATGGGACTCAGCACTAATGGTAGTCTACTAGATATTGTGGACTACTGGTTTAAACCAGTGGTTTGCTCTCCTACTGGTCATAATGGCTTCTTGAGCATATTGACCAGCATCAGAAAACTTACAAGTGCAGTGATTTGAGACTTTTTCAATCATAAATTGGAACAGAGTGAAATTACTGAATTCAAAGCATTCTCTGCTTGATCATGTTTGGCTTTCAAGATGACGCAGAAAGTCCAAAGCTCTTTTTCTTCAGGGAGTAAACATTTCCTCATATATAGTACTACGAGGCAAGTGTATTTCTTTCATTTAGTTACTAACTAAATGAAAGCAAGAAATCAACTGCACAGACTAAAGAATCACAGAAAAGAAAGTCTGTTCCCTCATGGAAACAGATTTGTCTTATATCTGTGTCTTGGAAAAATAAGTGTTTATAATTTGCTTTGACTAGTGGAGAACAAAACGTGTCTAGCAAAATTGTCAAAATTTCTACTGTTCTTGTGAATACATGCAATGTCAAAAATGTTAATATTGAGTCCTGTGTGAGTAGACAGTGATGCAAAAAGACTTTCAGGCAGAGTGGAATATTGCATTAATTAGTTAGACCATGCATGCCATATTCTCTAAGTGAAGGTTAAGTCTTCAAATAAACTACAGTGTGTTTTGTTGTGTTACAGGTAGCAGCAGTGGTTGAAGGACTGTCAAAGCTCAAGGTGTGTACTGTAGACAGAAACACAGTGCTTATAATTAAAAACCATTGTTGTTTGCCGTAACTATCTAGACCTGCCAACCCTTGAGCGCAAAAAATCCGGCATTTTCGCTGTTCACTGTCTAAAAAAACACGCAAGCTTTAGGAAAGCTTTATGGGTTTAACAGAAATCCTTATTTCGCCAAAAATTGGAATCTAAAGGTTGAAAATCTGAAGTCGTGAAAAAGCCCCATAGTGCAATTTACTGGCATTCCATATTGTAAATGATGGCAAAAATAACACAAATACATGGCCTGAATGGCGCTCTAAAAACAGTGCGTTTCTGGACTTTGTTGTAAGATTGTGAAAAAGCAAATGTTTATATCTCTTCTAAAGCTGGTTCTGTTGTTACTTAATATCTAGTTATATTAACACTGAAACCATTTTACGAGAACCTACCACATGCCCATATATTTGCAGCATTCTTTACTGTTCCTCGCAGTTTTTAAAACCAGAGAGCAAAACAAGACTACATGTAACTCACATAATTTAAAGGTTTAACCAGATTATTCTAAAAATGAAGTTAGTGAACAGTTCGAACCATGTGGATGTACACGTTCATTCGATTCGATATTAAACTAATATCAACTTCAATTATTGCTTAATCACCAGTTGGCTGACGTTAGCTGTGTTGTGCATATATGTGGGTTGATTCACCAGCGGTACGCCGAGTTCTCAGAGATGCTACGAAAGGAACTTATCAAGGTGTTTGAAAACTACAACATCAAAGATAGCGAAAAGGTAACTAAGACAAACATGTTCGTAGTTTCGCCTTGCTCTCAAGTCTAGCGTATTATTATAACGAAATGTTGAAGAATGAGGTTTGAAGAAAGCCTTCCGGCCATACATGTATATGGAAAGTTGGTGTGATATCATCTCGGAGATTTTTACTAACTCAATAAAAGTCAATTATGTTATAGCGATTGATCTTTTTCTGCTGCCTGATTTTAGCCTTTTAGTTAAGTCAATTTATCTATTAGACAGTGGTATTATCTTTGATGATTGCCGTTGTGTTAGAGTTGCATTTGGTAGTTACCAAGCTGTCAAGTTCATTAATAATTACTTTCAAAGGATATAAAAATTATATAATTTTTAAATATTTAAGTTTTACTAGTTATAATGCTAAGTTGCTGTTACATGAGGCATTCCAGGTGAAAGTTGTTTGGTAGAAGAAGGATTTTTTCAAATTTGAAGTATAAATTCGTCATCTAATGAAACATTCGTTGGAGTTGGCAACTTACTCAGGTTTTTCCTTAGAGTCTGAGCAAATGACAATAAAATCATAAGTCTTTGGAATATATGGAAATTTACCATACACTCCAAACTCTTCAAATAGAAACGTGTTGAGGCAAGTGATGAATTAATGAATTAGGAAATGGGTAATCTGTGATGCACCTCTACGAGGGTTATAATTTTGATATCGTTTTCTTATCTTTCAACACTATAGCAATTCTATTAGTTTGACATTTGATTCTGGTCAGTAAGTTTATGTCAGTGTTTTTTCCATTCCCGCAGGATTCATTTTTTGTTTATAAGATGTTATAGTATTTCTCAAAAGCATGTTACACTGTACCTTTTGTGTTTAGGCAGCCAATGTGAGCAAGTTTCGTGTGACACTAAGACTGGTAGGCGAGCTGGTGATATACGGTGTTTTCCCAGACCTACAAGAGGGCGTAAAAATGTTAACAAACATCCTCGGTAACATTATCAGCTGTGACAAGGACAATCACATCTACATTCAAGTGATTTTGAGCTTCTGTCGTCATTGTGGAGAAGATTTCGCTGGTTTTACTTCCAGGAAACAGAGGGTTCTGTTGGAGAAGCACAACGCTGTCTATCCCAGATTGGAAGTGATTCCTAAAGAGACGCAGGCAATTTTCCACCAGTTGTTGCTAGGATACTACAAATCACTGTCGAAGCACCTGTTGCAGGCTCACAAGGAACTTCAAAATAAGGAACGACAAAACAGGCACATTCTGCTGGTCAGTACATCAGTCAAGACAACAACAACGACAACGACAATCCTTACATGTATTTTTAACTCACAATATTACAAATATATTTACAACTTTTAGAAATTAATTTAAGTTGTTTGGAGTACCACTACTAAGAATAACCAGCAGGCTAGTCGAGATAAGTGGCGGGATTGAAAAAAAGATATTAAGTATAGAAAATATGAACGGCGGGATCAGACAGCGAGATGTATTTCACAATATATCAAAAAGAGGAACAACATTTACTTGCAAAGATGCGTAACTAGAAAAAAATCTAACAATTGGAAGAATAAAGTACATCATGATTGTTATGGGTATAGAGGAGAAAAAAATTACTAGGAGGTCAAGTATGAATCGAATAATAACATTTTGAGACAACTGCGACTTTTTTTACTTAATACCTTATCAAGAGAATTCCATACATAAATTTTCATTGTAGTAATACAACTTTTTCTTAAAAGGTTGTCCTGATACATTGAATCATACCAAAACCACAATGTACAATGCACGAACTGACAAAGGTGTACCAAATATCTCCTCTAAACAGTTCTGTGTATACATGTACAGGTGTAGGACTGTATAATGCACGAATGCGCCATGAATGGGACGACCTTTTTTGAAACAGCTGTACGCGGAGAACAATGCAATTTGGTTAAATCTGGAAAGGAAATAAACTACCCAAGTTGATACACACAAAAACCTGAGCCACATACAGGAATCGAACTATGATCCTCTGATTGGCTGTCAAATGCTCTACCTAAGTGCTGAGCTAAAGAGACTCCAATTGACCATAACAAAAAAGATGGCGACTGGTACATTTACCCATAACTCCTAGCGCGCGAAAAACCTTAAAATGCTCATAAAAACGTACAGAAAGGATCTGAAAACTTCAAACATAGCATACGCATTGTTGTTGGTACATGGACAAGTTTCTTAAAACAATGGCCTTCCATATGTACCTATTCGCTACGTTAGGTTCGCAAGGCATTGTGGTCAAATGTACAGCCGCCATCTTTTTCGATATAGTGGATTGGGCATGAAGTATGTTTGAACGCATGTGCATTCCAGGCTGGACATGTACCTTATAACTGTTCAGGGATAACTAGTTAGATCAACGTTTGAAGAAAATAACTTGAAACCGGAACCAGATAGTTACCAAGTAGGAAAATGAATAAAGTTATTTTACTGTCAAACAGTGTTCTAGTCACAAGAAGGAACATTTATCAAAAAATCTGATGTGAACTACTACCTTTTTTGCAAAATATAAGTTAACCCTTGTCTAGTTTAGCGTAACCAGTTCCAGAGAAAACGCGGTTAACGGCACTGAAAGTGACTCTACAGTAGATTGAACACTGCCGAATGTATTAGAACAAATAATGTGTATACATGTAGAGCTGCCATACATGTGATTTAAATGTAGGTTCAACAACAGGTTAAACAAGTGTGTTCCACAGATGTGGCATATTAATAGATTATAATAACGTTTATTGAAAAGGTGAAGGGTGTAAAGCGTTCTCTCCAAAGCCTTTAAGCCCGGCGGGGGGGGGGGGGGGGGGGGGGGGGGGGGGGGGGGGGGGGGGGGGGGGGGG
>JANSTQ010156296.1:0-11230 GCA_026167885.1 Bergia puertoricense
GTCGGAAAATCGAGCAAAAAATCCTAAAAAATACCTTACCTAAATAGTTTGCCCCCCCCCCCTCCAAAAAAACCCCCTGTATTGACTCAAAATAGCCTAAAAAATACCGGAACATATACCATTTGTTAGAATCGGATGCCATTTATTGTTACAAGTCCGAGAAAGTAGGCCGGGATCCTGATTTGCGCCAAGACTACCCCTAAAAAATACCAGACTTTTTTCAACACTCCGCTCTTGCCTAAGCAAACTCCTAAAAAATACTGAATCGCGAATTTCAACCACTGAAAAATATGATGAGCACCCCGAAAACCTACTATAGGGAGCACCCCCCCCCCCTCTCCCCCTCCCCCGGGACAGCAGGGCCAATATCTGCAACTGCTGACAAACAATTTTTAAAATTGTTCTATTTTTGGTTGTTTTTGCTGCATAATGGCCGAGATCTCAGCTTCTAGGTTGGGAAGAGCGACAAGCGGAAAAATAAAGCTTTTTAATAATTCAATACACAAAACATAAAGAACTCGACAAATTTTCCTTTTTGTTTCATTGCGTTCATCGCCAGCTTTGCCGTTCCAATTGAGAAAATTATTATCGAATCATGAAATAAATAAACCCCCCCCTGCGCTATTTTTGTATCAGCTATACAGGCCCTCGTCTGAAAAAGTGTCCTCAAAGTTTCACATTCTCCCTCGGCTCTGCCTCGGGCAAATGTTCACTTTTCGGACATTTTTTTAGCCTCGGCGTTATATAGCTCGATACAAAAAGCGTATAGAGGTTTTATTTACTAATTATTGTATTGTATTGTATTCTATTGTATTGTATTGTAATTTGGTCAAAGATGAGAAAATCGAATGTAGAACAGTTTTGAAGAAGAAGGTTTTGAGAAATAGGGCCTTCTACTTTGGGAGAAATGATCTTTTGATCAGCAGCTTTGAAAAACTAACAAATTCCTCAGTTCCTCTCAGTTGCTGTGTGGTAATTGATTTGTGTTTTGTCAGAAGTTTACGAGCACGGTGGCAAAATTAAAGACACCAATATTTGACACATATCTTTGTCAGTAAGCAAGTAAAATCACAAAAACGCCAGCGTGATTTGGTTAAACTTTTGAAAAACGTTGGGAATCTAGAATGTCCAGCTCAAAAATAAGACAAAATGCAGCAACTAAGTCGAATTATGTCTTTGTAAATCTCAGTTGTGAGCACATGCACTTTGAGTTTCGTACACAGTTCTCCATTTTTCCTGATCGTATTTTTAATTAAACAGGAGCCTCTTTTTATTGCTGCTTGGATTTTAAAACGAAGAATAATAGAGCATGTTTTATTCTCGCTCTACACAAACAATCTCCCTCACTGCTTGTTGTTTTCCCAGCCAAGAATGTATAGCGACACACATAAGATAAATGAATGTGTTAACTCCGATCTAAGAAGGATTCGTAACTGGCTCGCAGCCAATATGCTTACGCTAAATATGTCGAAAACTGGGTTTTTACTAATTGGCACAAGACAAAAACTATTCAATTTGTCAGAAAAACCAAATCTTGTCACTGATAGGAAACCAGTGCAGCAGGTCTCGGTCTCAAAGTCACTGGGTGCTCAAATTGATGAATCTAAACTGGACAAATCATGTCAATATGATTTCCAAAAAAAAAAAATACCCTCTGGGATAACCACAATCAAACGAGTTAAACATTTAGTTCCCTTCGAAACACTACTTATTGATTATAACGCTTTACTACAGCCTCAGTTTGATTATTGTAGTGCCGCGTTGGGAAACTGTACCAAAGGCCTTTCCGACAGACTTCAGAATTATAACCTTTTAAACTATGACAACTGACAGACAAACGTCTTACGGAACATTTAAAGCTTGACAATTTTTTAATCAAATCAGGAAACCAAAGCTTGAAGTTTAGAGGCACGACAAAACTGGTAGAACTCAGAAACTTGCAACGAGTAAAATACATATACAGTTGAAAACAGAATGATTGCCGGCGCAGTTAAGCCGTAAAAGTTATACTTGATCTCTCTTTCCTCCTTATAAGTAGCTCTTGAAAACATCCGAAAAATTAATTGAATTTTTAGACTGCTTTTGTTTATGAAGTACTACTTCTAGTAGAGATGCTGGAGTCTGATATCACATCACATTTATATTGAGCAACTTGAAAGTAAGAATAATTTGTTAAAAAAGAAAGGTTTCTATTGAAAATGTTCCGACTTTCAGTTTCATCACGTCAAACTTGTACTAAAACAATTAGAACGCTCGCTATTGTTTGCCATGAGTGATAGAAATTTTAATTTGTTTGTGCTGTAATTGTTAACTATAATTCGCGTATTCTGTCTTTTGGTGTAAATAAACTATGTTGTTGTTGTTGTTGTAATTTTTCCCAACAGCAATCACTAAGTCAGTCTTGGTGTAAAATGAAGTTGAAATCAAAAGTCAGTTTAGCCTTTTTCGACTTTCTTATATTTGAATAAAGCTCTCATAAGCAAAAGCTGATTTAAACCAGTGAGGTATAAATATAAGGCTTCGTTATAAAAACAGAGTTGAGTTCTCCTCAACACGTACATTTTATCCAAGTAGGACTGGGCTTTTTGCCTTCCCACAAAGGGGAGTGAATTCAAACCCCACCCCACCCTACCACCACCACCATTCCGTAACTTTGTTAATATTCGGCTAAAAGGAATAAAATCCACAGTATGGTTTCAAATGCAACGGAAAAATGTCATCCTGTATTGTAATTATAATTCCTGATGACCAGTTTAAAACTATCCAGAAAAGTAGAATGATGAGCTGAATCGTCAATTCAAGACACAACTCAGGTATTATCATCCTTCTTCGTAAATCTTCCGCAATTTGCACCATGGCTTAATGCACTTTTGCAGAAAAAAGTGTGCTTGTTATAAAAAGGAAAGGGTAAATTAAAAGCTTCTGAGAAAAAACAAACAAAAAGGTAACCATAATGCTATGCTTTCTAAACACTTATGGGACGGATGGTAGCTGTATTTATAGTGAGCGGAGTATACCTTTCTTTTAACTTCAGAACTGCCCCATGCCGTTTTCATGAATAATTACAACTGATCCTTGTAATGGCTCTGCGCAGTTCCAAAGAAAAGACAAACGGCGCAAAGTTGTCCCGACTACTGATTGATGGAGGAACTTCAGCACTGCGAACTAAATTTGACGGCTTCCACCCACCTGCTCAGCTTGCCGCTGTGTTGCAGTCACATAAACCTCTTCTGTTAACGCTGAACAAGAGAAAGATTATCAACCAACAGCAGTGGGGCCTGTTGTTTCCATCTGATGGAAGTGACCCAGACTCCAGTAAGTTTGACATCACTTTGTTGTTTTCTTTACTCCGGAATATTTGTGGCCTCACAGAACCAGCAGGAGGATGGAATAACTTACCACTGCCAACTGACAACTCACTGGAGGCAAACCTAGCACGGGTGAAGTATTACCGCAATACCTTATATGGACACGTGTCAACCACAGGGATTGACTCAGTTAGCTTTTCTCATTATTGGAAAGAAATTGAGATTGCACTGGTGGCGCTTGGAGTTGACAAGTCAGAGATTGACCATCTTAGAGTTGCACCACTGGAGGAAGAATTGTACCTGAAGTTAATGTTGGATTGGGAGGCCCAAGAGAAGGAAATAAAAGACATTGATATCATTGCAGAAGAGCAAGCAAGACAACTGGAAAAAATTCAGGAAGATGGAGAAAAGTTACTGAAACTTGTGCAACCACATGGGAAAGTAAGTAGATTTGATGTATTAGCTCAAAGGTGTTTCTGTGTGTCTTGAACTCCTCTCTTGTATGCACAGTGTTTGGAAACAAGTAATAGGAAAGAGTCTAAATGAAAATCCCTCTCCTCATCCCCCGCTTTCTTCTTGAACCCCTTCCCTTCCGTTGTCTCCTAGGTCCACCCTTATAATTTTGCAACTTTCTCTTCAAATAGTTGATACTCAGTAAAGGGACTTAAATGGACGATATTTTAGATTTACATTGTAATGCAAATTTCTGCTCACTTGTGATCAGAAACAAGATTCAAGAAACTGAACTGTTGGTTTGTTTGGGTCATTTCTCTCCACACGGATCCTGTTTTTTAGATTTTTTCGTTGACGCTAATTAGTTTTTGATATCAAATCGACACAAATGTAACGAATGTGGTGTGTTGTTTTATCCGTAATGGTTTTGAACTTGGAACGTTTCGAAAACACAGCTGTGAGTTATAATGGAGTTGATGGTCAAATTTATTGAAAACGTTTCAGAAACAAAAACTCGAAATATGCAAGCTAAGTCACCTATGCCAAAATCTGGATTTTTTCCATCTAAGTTGTCAACGGGCTTCTTTGACCATTTTTTTCGCACTTCCATGCAACATGGGGAGTAATTGAGGTATTTTTTGTTGTATATGTGCCGCTGGCCTAGTTCATTAAGAATTGGTGACTTTAGCTTCGTCCCTAGTTTGCCACCAAGCCATACGATCCATTTAATACAAGTCTTCAACTAAACCTTCCATTCATTCATTCATTCATTCATTCATTCATTAAATCGAAACTCTTTATAAACCTGGACTTTTCTTTATAAATACTGCTTTGAAGTTTCCTAAAAGTATTACCAAATAAAGCCGAGTCATTTCTTCCTAGATTATTTGAAATTCGAAGAGTGTAAACCCATGTAAGTCGATTAGTGCTGAACTACTACACAAACCTGTGGGACAACCCACCTTATTGCATTCATATGAAATTAGCGGAACAGTAATCGTACTCGGGACTTGGCAAAAGGCCAGTTTTGTGACATTTTAGACATCTCTAACATGTATAGATTATTGTTGATTGCGTTTTTAGTAGGGATGTTAAACTACAATATTCCATTATGATTAACATTAAAGTTTTGGCTTCATAAATAATTTTAGATGAAGAATATTGGTGGAACATCGTTTATCTCAGAACGGTCTTCAGTCATTGGAAGAGGTGGCAGTGGAACGAAAGTATACAGAGGAACGTACACTCCTACACCAGGAGGTACCGGACAACCTGTGGCAGTAAAAAGAATGTTTGGAGGTATATTTGACTTGGAGGAAGCTCAAAGACTTAAATTTTTGGAGCACCAACACGTTATTAAATGCTTTGAAGTTCAAGAAAATGACGATTTTATTTACCTTACCCTAGAATTGTGCAGTAAAACCTTGAAACAGTGTGTTCAGGAACGCTTCTTCGAAAGAGAAGACTCCAGACGTTTTTCGTGTCTGAAGCAAGTGACCAGTGCTGTTGAGTACCTTCACAACAATCGAATATGTCACAGGGACATTAAGCCAGACAACATTTTGATGTCACAAACTAAAGCAAATGGTACTACTAAATTTGTACTTGCAGATTTTAATTGTTCCAGATATTGTCCAAATGAGTCTTTCTCCACAAAACGAAGTGTTGCTGGTACAAATGGTTGGATAGCACCAGAGGCTTATATGCCTGGACAAAGTCGTAGTTTGAAGGTGGATATATTCTCCTTAGGGTGTGTATTCTATTACACTCTCACGAATGGAAAGCACCCTTTTGGACAGTTGTTCGATGCAAAAACGTGCCAAGAAAACATTTGCAAATACAAGTTTATTACTACTAAGATCTCTGATTTGTTGGAGCTCAGAAACAGTAATACCATTTGCTTGATTAAAGAAATGATTTCAAAGGGTCCTACTAAAAGACCCAGTGCTGCTGATGTTCAAGAAAAACTTCAGGTAAGATAAGTTTTCCTGTTGCTACGATAATAACATCGACCAGTATCAGGGATTCATTCCATAGTGTCCATCTTTCACTTATCCCCTCAGTGTTCCTTCGAAAGATAAGCTAATTTGGTTGTCTTTGTATTTTGTTTTACCAAAATCAATGTCCTCACTAGCCAGACATATTGTTACTTTATATTGCTACAAAAAAGTTTTTTTTAAAATTTATCTTATTATCTTTTTATTCAGTGTGGAAAGTTAGCGTGCTGTCGAATGCTATCTGCTGGTACTACTAGTAACATTACTACTAATAATAATCATTAATATAAAAAACGAAATATACATAAATTAATGCAGTACTGCACAGTCTCCGCCATCGGTTTTTGTATCTCTGAAGAAGATGTTTTAAATTTGATTAAACGTCTTATAACCGAACACTTCAGTAATCTATAAATAAATGATTATTTAAAGGGTTCTTTTTCCAAAACAAATGAACGTTGTAAGGATTTTTGATTTCAAATTTAGGATATTTTACTTTTAGGACAATTTTTTTTAGCCAGTTGATTTCAAAACTTTCTTAAAGGTCTTTGTCAAAATTACATTTTAATTCACAGCAAACATGAACATTCTTTGAACGTTTTTTTAATACCGGTTTATTGCTCCACTGTTGAGACTATGCAATATTACATTCAAATAACAGTGAAAACATCAGCCTGCAAATATTTTTCTATTGTCAGACCTGCAATGCATCCAGCCCAAGTAGAGAAGCCAGCAGCAGTACTGAAGCTATTTTGAAGAAGAAAGATGATCAGCAAAGAGGAACTGGTGAGTAGCGAACCAGCCTGCTTTAAAGGAATTGTATCAGGTGAGACTGGGCTCTAGTGAGAAAGAACTCAATTTCGTATTACCGTAATTCGAAATCAAGATAAGCGAAGTTGTGCCTCTTGAGGAGATAAAATCAAACAATATCGATGCCATCTTCTTGCTTTTTTTCTGTTAAATCGCTCAAAACCCAGTTCAGTCTCTCTCAATCTTTCATTTTTCAGTATTTTGGTATGATTTGAAATTCTAAACCGTTAAAATGCGTTCCTTGTCTGCCATGCGACCGTTGGGCCATGGCGGGCTTCGCCGGGGAAGTGGTCGACCAAGAGAATCAGCCACATATATCAATTCTTCTGGATGTCTTTAAGCTTCTTGAAATTCAGAATTTGCTTCAAGCGTTGAGCCTGGTGAGGAGCCATCACCAGCGGCTTACAACGGCAAAGTTATTCAGATCAACAAAGCAATTCGACTCTCCGAGCACGAAGTGCATACGTGCATGTTTTGATCCCGAATCAACTGAGAGACGCGTTCGAAGCTGTAAGAAGATGTTTCTGGTAGAGAATAAATTCTAAGATTTCGCCAAGTGGCCAAAAAACAACAACAAAAAAGCTGTGTAAATCAACAAACCAATTGAAATCACGAAGCACGAAGCGCAGATAGCAGCGTGCTTGTTTTGATTACGAATCGACCGAGTACCGTGCTCAATTCTGTACAAATGTGATTCTTATACAGGATAAATCCTAAGACTTCTAAGTTTAAAAATGTACTAAGAAATTTGCAGAGTATATTTTGCACAAACGTTAGTTATTTCGGGTTGTTCTTATCTTGTTCTTACACTGCCTTTCTGCAATCCCTTTTGTCTTGCACGGACAAGCTTTTCTTTTTTCCGTGATTTTCCTCAAGCAACTGTTCTTGTAGGAGCAAGTGACAGTCAATAAAATTATAATAAGAGAGTTATTAGCGACAAAAGAAAATTCGAAAAGTTTTAACATTTAGAAACCAAACTGAATAAATAAAACAGCGGGGGCTTTGTTTGGCGCCCGTTCAGATCTGCGGAGTGCTAAGATTAAATGGACAATAAAAAGAAAATCGTCATGCCCAATTAATTCGTCTGAAACATCTCGTGATTCCATGGTGAAAAGTAGTTGCATATATTTTCGTGTAAATCGTGAAATTTTCAAAAACTCGAGGTTCTGAAAAGTGTCTCCGGCGCAAATTGAGATTCGTCTCCACACGTTTGACAACTTTTTGATTGACAACCAAATTACGATCCCGGTCTCCCAAGCCTTGATACTCCCCCTTTAAGGGCGATCATTCCCGCCAGCCTCTGGTAATTTAGTACTGCGTGGAGTTTGTGGAACCTGAAGCATAAAAATTAACTTGCTCTTTTTCTTCACTGGAAGATGTGCATCAACGAAGCTTGGAGTCAAATGAACTGAATTTGCACTTTTACCCAAGATGCTTTGCAAGTAATGATCACCCTCCTCTGGACCTGTTACTTATTAATTATATAGCTCAGTACTGATGCAGCTTACTTATCATTGATAGCAAAACAGATCAAAAACAGACCAAATAATTGAGAACTTTTATGTTTTAAACCTTTAAAACAGCTAGTACATCATAATCACATACATATTTAATATTACTCTCACAAAATCCAATGTCGATGTCATCCAGACCAAAACAAAGTGTTTATAAGTAGCCCGTACAGTGAAATACTATAGTTTTACGACAGTTTTTCAAGTGTCTGTCAACGAGTACTGCATGACTGTCAAACCTTCTGTTTCAAATTCCTCACCGTCTTTCCTTCTAATTTTGGTAAAAAAACGGCAACGAATGGCGTTAAGTTCGTTTTCAGGGATATCTTCAAGTTTTCTTGTCTCGCAGCGACTGCTTGCTCCACTCGTTGAATACTCTCAACCACGGTTTCGTACTTTTTGAAGTGTTCTTGTTTTGGAATTGCTTCTTTGTTTAGCCAGTTCCTTTTCTGCTAACACAGGAAATCTTTCGTTCATGTATTATTGCTAACAAAGTCTAGAGAAATAGAAAACTCAGGCAAATCAAACTGGAAAAACTCCGCCATTTTGTCAACAAACACTGCGACAAACGTTATCTTGTTGCTGACGCATGCTTTGCGCTGATTGGATAATTTTTTCTTGGATTTCATTGGCTGAGACCAAGGTGTCCTATTTTTCTGAAATAGGGCACTTTGTGTACTTGTCACTTTGAAAGTCTTATTAAATGAAACTGCCCAATTAGTCATTAATTGGACAGTTTTCAAAAATTCAAAGAAAACAACTTAGCCGCAATATAGGGTTTACTCACCAGATAAATAACCACTACAAGAAATACACGAACTGGTTTCAGCTAAACTTCAATTTAGAAAAGGTATCCTTATTAACAAAATTCTTGACTTCAATACCATCAGTGCAAATGCTATTTTTTCTGACAAGTTGTCAGTTCAATTTAAAGCGTGCTTCTGTGGTTGGCAGTAAGTACCGGCAGTCTCAAAAGCATTGCAAGCGTGCTGAACAGTCAAATAGTTCTGCGAGTTCTAAGACGGAACACACTCGCATTCAGAAATCATGTTTGATAACTTATTCAGGAGAAATAATATTCTTTTTGTGTCTCTTGACTTGACGAGGATTTCAAAGTGCCCGCGTATTGCTCTTCTCATTGCCGCATCGAATGCTTGGAGTGTATTGCTATGATACCGTTCACAGAAGTCTTACATATCACAGTATATTGAGTGCTTTATATTGATCTCCTCCTCAGTCGGCACTTTCTTGCAAGCACTGAACCTCTTCATCCTGATCCACCGTCAGTTTGACTTTCCCTGATCCTTGCGGCGTGCTGCTGCTAGACGAGAGAAGAAGCTCTGAACCTGTGCCTTAGTCAGCCTTTCTGGCTAAACTGGCCCTCATTTGATAATGTTAACGCTTTTCTCATGTCTGTTGCTACTTGGCCGGGGTCAGTTTTCCTACCCGTTCTCTAATAGATGCATTATATGTCACAGAGTAATAACGATAACCAGTGATACATATACAAAACTGCAACAAGCAATTTGGCTTGTTTTAAACATGTTTTGGCAATCGAAGAGGAAATACAAGAAAGTTTACATTTAAAATACAAGTTCCTAAAAACATTCTACATTGTTCGAAATTAGAATTAAATATACTTGGATCCTATCCGGCTTAGAACTTAGTATTAGTATTAGTTTATAGTGACAACAAATAAATATTACAGCTACAAAACATAACAAGACCAAGGCAATGCAAACCAACATAAAAACAAAACAAAAGTAAAATAGTAACCGAGGCCAAAGTTAAACAGCACATTATGTTAAATGTGATATTAGTTCCCTTAGACCTTTCATCTGTTAAAATTTGAAAGCATTTTGTCAAATTTGTGCGACATTCTTGGTATTTCCTGACACGCGCTCTTGTCTTTGTATTTCGGAAAATGGAAACTGTAGAAAAGTTTATAACAAGTGGACAAAATCAAATGATCTCAACCTTTTTGAGTTTGTAAGTAACTTCTTAACAGTATGAATAGTTTCTTCATTCTTGTTACATTGTTACATTTAAGAATACTACAAGGAAATTCCATCGACACGGCGTTCAGTTTTGAGATCTCAGAGCGAGGTTAATGCCATAACGTCTTTTATCAACCAGGAACCAGCTGAAATCAGGTAAATATATTATCAGTAATAGTGTTGAAATCCGACTTTAATACGATTGTGAGTAACCTGCACGTTCGGGCGTTCTATTTATCCGAAAGATGAAGAAATAACCACCAAAACTGCAAGAACAAACCAAAGCGAACTAAAGCCGCTCTCCACTTTTGAATAACTCGGTAGAACGCCGGGACACACAGGCTATGAAATTAACTCCTAAGTATTCAAGCAAGTCCGATCAAACTTTTCGTGTTTGTTTCAAATTTAAGAAGAGTAGGAATTTAATAATGTTAGGAGTAGTAAGGGAGGGATGAAATTAGCTCCGAAGTGTTCAAGCAAGTCCGATCGCACTTTTTCTGTTTGTTTTCAAGTTTAAAAAGAGAATGTATCCAAGGATGTTAGGAGTAGTAAAGGAGGGATGAAATTAACCCAAAGAGTGGCGCAGCCAAATGCAACCTGGTTGACATCATTTTATAAAACCGGGCACATATCACTTTTATAAAACTGGTTGCGTATCGCTTGATATTCCAAGCCAATCAGAGCGTGCGATGATCACTATTCAGTGATTGGCATATGCTAAAATCAAGTTGTTAAACCGCCGTTTTCCTGACTTCCCGAAGTAAAGTTGTTCAGTCATTTCATTAGCTTTTCGAGTTTACTCAGTCGAAATGTTTTTTAATGAGTAATGAATAGTAAAATTCGTACTCTTGGGAATTTAGCGATTTTGCCTTGCCCGTAGAAAACATTTTTAAAAATTTACTTTTTTCTTATTGCTAACCAAAGGCGAAAAAGCTTATGAAAGTTATCATTACTTGGAATTTGTCCTTTCTCGACTGTTGCTAACTTTTTTGTGTGCTTTCCGACAGAAATAACATACTCGTCAGTTCAGTAGTCGACAAAATATAATGCTTTTGCTCAAAGTGCTTGATTGTATATAATTTATTAGAAAATAGAAGCGATAGTACGCGCGCTCTGATTCGCTGCAGTTGCGTGCTCTAAAACTGGATAGAGCC
>JANSTQ010156307.1:0-11227 GCA_026167885.1 Bergia puertoricense
CAGTTTTGTTTATAGCTCATTGTATTGAGTGGAACAGCAGTTTTGCAAAACAGTTATCATGATTAGAACTGTTAATTTAATAACTGTTGTCTTAAAAATTTCAGGAATAATTTATTCAATAATTACAGACTGTTATTAAGTTGTATTCTGTTAATTTACTAACTTTGTTTTTCACAGTAAATGTCTAGCCAGTGAACAGACTCTCTGGTGAGAAAATGGGGACAAAGTGAGGGAGGTAAAAAACAGAGAGAGTGGGGAGAGTTTGTTCACGGGCTATAAATGTCATATCAGATTTATAAATTCCCAGATGTACTTGGTACATGTACAGTTGTCATGAATTTTAACACAATAATTATTATTCCTGAAGGCAAATAGTTAAAACTGTCATGTATTCTACAATTTGTGACAAATGTACCAGGTACTATATACTGTACATTTTTATGTATGATGGTTACAGATTCAGGATTGTTTATCCATAACATATACAATCATGTATCCATACCTCCCTAATAGGGAGGGGGGATTGTTGTTTCAGTCTCTTATATAGGCAGCTGGTACATTGTACATGTAAGTGAGATTAATGCTGTGCTTGTTTGCAGACCTCCAGTCATATATGTGAGTGCAGCATCAGATAAAAGTCTCAGTGAACACCTTTACATGCAGGTTTGTGAAACAATGTATTTAACACCTGAATATCAGATGTTTAAGGGAACCGCATGTGCAGTATGGTGATGTTTATTCTGAGATGAAATGTAATTAAGTATTAATATGTAGGTTAAAACTATTTGTTTTTTGATGAACAAGAAAGCCTAGGCTCTTCATACTCCAGACTGATTTTGTGCCAACAGTCATCCACACAACAAGTACACAGTAACAATTTGTAACAGCTGTAATTATATATTAAAAAACCTTCACAGTCAGTCTTGATTCACATCACTTCAGTGTACATTAAGGGGTAACCAGGTTTTTATATTAAGTCCAGTGCTTCAGTATCCTTTGCTCAATGAAGTTACTGTAAATTGTCCATCAAATGGCAAAAACAAAAATGAAATAATAAAATGGTCTGAACAAATTGTCTACTTTGTTCTGTACCTAGTCACGTTGAGATTCCAATTGTTTTACAGTGTAACATTGTGATCACAAAAAGGTGGATATGGAGTCAGTTAACTCGTCTTTTTTTCAGCTCGATGATAGCCAGCTTGTTTTTTGTTTAAGTTTATTCCTTATGTTTTCAATGCAAATTATCAACAGAATTATTCACCACTGTATACACCTGTTTCAAAAAAGGTTGACCAAAAAAACATAAATCGTGAAAGATACAGTATGACCTGGTGGAACTCTGGGTAACAGCTTATTAGTATTCAAGCTGTGTGCAAGTGTGAGCTGATATCACTGCAGTTATTACAATAGCTGAAGATGCTGTAAATTTTACCTTGAAATTTCTCACCGTGGCAAATAAAAACCAGTGTGAGCAGTACAAAATCAGGAACTGCCTGGGTTAGTATCTTTCATGTTTTACATTTTTTCAGTCTACTTTTCTTGAAATAGGTGTACATAACATTGTACTAAATAAATGTACACTTTTATTTACCCTTATCAGACAGAGGGAGTAAAGCATAATTATGAGATACTAGGGTTTCATTAATGGAACTCCCCCTGCCCTTCATTTGCAGCCACTTTCAAAATATAAATACACGTAACATAAAATTAATTTGTTGTGTTCTATTGCAAATGCATCAATTTGTGTCTTTGTCCTGTGTGGTTGTCATTAAATGTTAAAGTTAATGACAATTAATTTTGCATAATTTTACTATACAGTTGTTTCTATTTTTCAATAAAATTATTTTGCTGTTTTTGCTATTCATATCTTCTGGACATGAACATTGTAACATACTGTATATTATAATTATTTCATGTAACTCATTTTTGTTCCTCTTCATTTTAGCTTGGCTTACCCCAGTCTAGTATATGCAGGGTTCCATGCAATACAGTCTTTGGATCTCCACATATAATGGTAAGGCATTGCACAGCACATACATGTAGTTGATGCTAAGCTAAATCCTTTCCCGAGCCAAGTGGCTCATAAGGCAGGTGCTTATCCCTGGTTTCCGTAGTGTTAAGCGGATGAGTGTGCGACTCTCCCTGGACAGGACACTGGTCCATCACAGGTTAGCCCCCAGCAGAATCTGGTACTTATTTACACAGCTGAGTTGACTGGAGCAAGTTGAGTAAAGTGCCTTGTACATTTAAATTGACCCACTGTTACAGTATGTGCTGTAGGTACATGTAATGATAGATACTCATGGAGAAAGCACCCCATAGTTGTACACTGTACAACTAAACTCAAGGTGTAATTACAACATATAGAGAAATCAATAGAGATCTACATGTATCTTTGTCCAGTTTTACAAATCATCCCTCAGAAGTTGAAACTGCACTTAAGGTTACTATTCAGGTTGAAACCGAAGGAAATGGCCAGAATAAAATTGTTGGTCAGATAGATAGATCAGAGGTAAGGCTTCAAGATACCAAAAAAATTGTCTTTGATATCTCATGTACAGAACAAGATTTTGCAATTGAAAACCTTCACTGGAAGTAGAATGGCTAATCATGCCCATTTTGTTTTGACAGCAACCTTTTGTTGTCAGTTTTGCACATGAGTGCCTGCAAGTGTTACTGCTCAAGAAATAAAACTCAAAATACAAACCCAATTGATGTGATGTGTTCCCATTTATATAAAATGTAAACAGTGCACTTTGCCTTTGAGAACAAGAGTGATTAGTCAGTTACAACTCACCCTACATCCTCCACAGCCCATGGCAAGTCTTCTTTTTGCCGAACTAGTGAAACGGGGCAGAGCAACCACTAGACAGTGCAATTTGTAGGCCAGGATTCTTTGTATTCAACACTAGCAGTGACCCTGGCATTCGTCTTATTTGTTCTTGGCCTTCCACTTTGTTTGGTGAGGTTATTAGCTGATCATTTTGTCTTTTTATCTTTTCCCATGTTTGATAAAAAAATTTCAAAAACAAATGAAATTTAAGAAACACAAAATAATTTTGATCACACCACAGCTGTGCTGTTACCTTTCGCCCGGTGAAAAAATCAGCTTTTTCAATAAGTCATGTCTGTTTATTTTGGCACGATTCGTGGGAAACAGTGCCAGCAGAAGTGATTTTCATTGGCTGAATGATCTTGGTGATGGAGAAAAACAAACATATTTTGCAGTGGGCGTGAGGAGATGCCAGAACTTTAGAAAGCTTTTTTCTAAAAACAATTTTGCTGTCAGCACTATGAGAAACCAGAAGTTCAATTTGGCCATTTTCTGTCAACTGCTTTCAATTGAAATTTGGCAGTTTGAGAGCTAAATAACTGAAGTTCAAAACCATGCCAGCATTTTTTGAAATTTCTAAAACTTTTCAAGTTATCACAATAAATCGCCACCTCTCTTGATTCTTAAATTGTTATTTCAGATTTTTGGCTGTAAAGTATCAGCAAAGCAGCCTTTCAAAAAATGCTCACATGGTTTTGGACTACAAATAGCGTCAAATATGAAAATGTAACAACTGGTGCCGCCAAATGCAACACATGTATCCAAACTGGAATTCTTTAAAATGGCAGTCTCCATGATTGAAAATTTAAAACTTCTAAGGGCTGGTTTGTAAAACTGGACACAAATAAAATCAAAATCGAGTGAGGCCTACATGTATAGCTACTGTGATAATATTACAAGATATTAAAATTGTCCTTAAAATTGTCCAAGCTTTGGGCCTCACTTGAAGACATATTAATTGATTTTGATTTTATAACCATGCTACTGAAGGACAATATCATACGCCATGGACATAAATACATGTAGCAGAAAACTATGTTGAATTTTGTAAACAAGAGTGTCAATTCTTCATTCTAAAGTACATGTACATGTAATATGTTGCTGAGAGTCAAGAGCCCCTTTGAGTAAAGAACCCTATCACAAGAAGAACAACATCAGAATTAGTACATGTACAAGCTCATCAGGTTCAACAGAGTTTGACTGAATAATAAGCCTGTAGTGAACTTTCAAAAATCCTTATTAATAATAAGAGGCTTGCTATAATGGTTTAGAGGTCAACCAGACTGAAAATATCTCTTATTTTGATCGTTTTGTAAGGTTGCCACAATCTAAATATCCAAATAAACACTTTCAAACTTGGCAAATTGGCAAATTGTCTACTTTAACTTCTTTTAGCCTTCCTGTTGCATCTGAGAAAATATTACTGTTCATTACCAGCTTACTGCTTGTGCTTTTGAAAGCAACCTAAAGTTAGCAACTTATGCCCACATCGTCCTGATTGGTATATATCCTAGCGCTGCAGATGATTTCAAATTTTGCATCCCAAATTATGTTTTTGCATAAGAAAGTTGTGATTAGGTTGAGTTGAATAATTAGGCAAACTTTGACTCATTCCCATCCTCATTTCATTACTTGCTGTAAGCTGTAGCTATACGATGCCAAATTGAATGAGCTGTACTTACGAGAATAAACTTGCTTTTGGAAACAAAAGAGTCTCTCTTACAATAAATGAATCACAATAATTTGGAAGTTGAGTAAAACATGGATCCAATCACTCCAACAGTATGCACCTCTTGTGTTTGCTTAATGATTTTATTGATTTAAGCAAGTGCAAGATGTGTATAGGAGTGATTGGCTCCATGTTTTACTCAACTTCCAAATTATTGATTCATTTTTTTAACATTCCTAGAGTTACAGGCATCCAAGGGAGGCAGTCAGTGATTTAATGACACCAAAAGACAAACAGAAGTTTGCTCAGTTAATCAAGTACATACAGTATGGAAGGAATTGTAAATTAATAAAAATGCTTTATAAAAGAGTTCATTTCCTATTAATATTCCATTCCAAAGGATGTTGCAGCATTTGAAAGGTTATTCAGCGATGATGTTTCATGTGGAAAGACTCCGTTACTCCTGGTAGCTTATGCTGGTAAGTGAAGTCAGTGAATGCCAACAGAGTTTTGCAATTTTGCATTTTACAATATATGCAGAATTAACTTCATTAGTTAATTAGTATAGATAATAGCATGATATTTAGTGATACATGTATTTCAAAGTTGTTCTATGTAATTTGGAACAACTTTGAAATATCATGAGTGACATTTATGCCATGTACAATAATAATAATAATAATATTGAATATTTATAATATTAATTTTCCATAGGAGATGCTCAAATGCGAATTACAAATGAGTTTAAATTAAGAATAAAATTACAAGTATATGTGAAATTCTGGAAAATTAAATGAAAATTACATGTATTGACTAGATGAAATCAGAAACGCAAAACGAACATAAACACTAAACAAAACAAAGTAAATTCAAGCATTAAACATTTCTATCTTGCTATCTAAGTGTATTTAAGTATAATTAATCAATTTATAGACATATAAAATCTATTTTAAAAATGCTTCTTTAAAAAGGTGTGTTTTAAGTAATGATTTAATTATTGCACTACAAATCATGCTATTATTTGTTTATACTAACACCTGAGAAATTTCTGCAACAGCATCTGTTTATTTTGTCTCGCACATTTGAATGGGTTTGTACTGTAATTTTCACATGAAGGTATTTAAAAATTATGTTGAAATACCACTGCTCTTGACCAATCAGATTGCAGAAATTTCTCAGGTAATGGTATAAGTATTGTAATTATAAGAATATAAAGAAATCTTTATTGGTGCCAGTAGGCCACAAGTTAAGTTTTGACATCTGATGCTGGTTTACTTTACGTCCTGCTTGTAATTGAACGCCCAAACAATGCAAAGGCAAAATTATTCAAACTTTCTTCACATTTTTAAAAAGCTTGTCCTGTCTATGGACTTAATGTCGATCGAAGATATCTGGGCTCCCATTTGGGATGGTGCAAATGTTTTTTTTACATGTACATTTACTTCTTCCTCAAGTATATTTTTATTCTTTTTTCTCTTTGTACTTCAAAATGGAAGGATATCATACTGTCTTACATGTAATAGATCTCAGAAATAAATAAATACAGTGTAGAAATAGTAATGGTAATAACATTATTATTAATAATAATAATAATGACAATTATTGTATATTTACAAGTACATAGTGCCACTTAGCCAAAGTTCAATTCACTTTAGTTAAATATATACACTGTACATGTAATTTGTAAAGAATCTTAACCACTAGTTTGTCAGCCATTGTTGCACAAGCTCCATTGAGAGCTCTTTTCCATACAGTAGCTCTTCTTCTAAGCTGGTTCACATTTCTTTTCAAATACTGTAACAAATTTTTTTGAAAAAGTAAAATTAAAGTTTGCCTGACTTCAATTTAGTTACCAAGCACACAGCCTACATGTAATTAGTTAGTTTTGTTATAATTTAATAAAACGTTTTTTACTGGATGTATTGTGCAGATTAACAAGCTGTTACTTGTATATCAAAGGCTGTCATGAGTAAAGTCAGTACAGTTTACCTTTGTTCTGGCCTTAGGAAATACTCTGACATGAACATCAAATGTTGCAGTTGAACAGTTTTTTCACTTTAATAAATAAAAATTACATAGGTACTCCTCTTGCTGGCCACACGGACAATTTGGGCAGATTACGAGAGCTGTGTACTCAGAATGGTCTCTGGCTGCACATCGAAGGGTAAGAATGAATTTATAGCATTCACTACATAGTATCATTCATTTCATACATTAACTAAAAGTAGAACAAAGGGTTTTTTTTGTATTAACAACAATATTTATTTGTGTTTTAAAAGATACATACCAGATTCTAGTTACAGAGATCGTCTTAAATCCCTAAAATTATAGTATTGGCTAGAATACTTACATGTAGACCTTTCTTGTCCTGTGAATTAAAGTAAACCAATAAATGCAATTGCACAATTTGAAGAGCTTGGTGCAAAAACATCCTCCACTTTCATGCAATGCTACAGTGGCCATTGGACTGGAACTATGTAGCCAACTAATTATTTTATTGCAATTCAAGTTTCGTCCCAAGCATTAACAGATGACTTTACTTTTGACAACTAAAGAACCTCATTCTGAAATTGCGAGTAAAACCTGTAATCTCTGTGGGGGATAAGAAAACTTCCCCCTCCCTTCTTTCACTCAGAAAAAAGTGATCAGAAAACTTTTTGTTATGTAAGATCAGCCAAGGAGACGTTCAAGGAAAAATACATGTAAGAAGTTTCCCAGTATTTTCAAAAAATAAATCACCTGAAATCGTCGCTTACAGTAGATAGGCCACTTTGCATCAAGGTGTTCACTTACTGCAACAGTGAGATGTACTGAACAAGTCTCACACAACACACTACAACTGAACTGTACCCAATACAGAATATCATCCCTCGAACTTCAACATTTCTTTTGTACTATGATGTTGTCGTAATGCTTTTAGAGAATACTTGAAGACATGTTTTTTTATAGACTTGATACTGATACTGTAAGTGCGTCTCTGTTTTTTTCTTTTTCTTTTCTTTTGTTTTAAAATATCATTTTACAAGAAGTATGAAAGAAAAGAAAACACAACAAGAAGCATTCATAAACCCTTGTAAACTTCTTTTCCCCAAGTGTTGTCCCTACATGTAATTAATGTTTAATATATGGTTTGCCACTGTTATTTTAATTTTCACTTTTTTGAACTATAAGATTTTATCTTAACCTGTGGTACAATGTACCTGTACATGTAGGTACAGTACAGTATATCATGTCACTGTGGGATGGGTTGCAGGTACGAAAACCAAGGGGACTTTGTGTCATTTTGTTTGTGTAACGGGCCAAAAAATATAATCAGAAAAAAATTAAAAAAACAATAAATAATCAAATAGATAAACAGATACATGTACAGTAAATAAATAAATATGTGTAATATTGTAATAATTATAGTTACGCTATATAGCCACTTTTCAAAGAAACAGAGAACTTTCAAAAGATTATAACTGTATAAAAGGCAAACTTTAAAAGGCAAACTATAAAATGTAACCTATAATTAGCCAAAATGTTTGTTTCAAAATCTAACTTGCAAGTACAATGTTCCACTGTAGGGACTCTCTGGCAACTGTTGCTCTACACACTATTCCACCATCGCTAAAAGTAAGGGACACCATTCATTTCTACCATTTGTTTAAAGTTGTATCAAAGCCAAGAATTCAAAGCCTTTACAAACTGTAGAAAAACGAAAATCAACAAAAGACTAATGATTAGAACTGTTTATAAGAACGTTGACTGTACATGTGTACAGTGTGTGGCTGTACTTCTAATGTTGTGTAGCATTTTAATACATGTAATACTGAATTGGTTTGGAAAACCTCAAAAGTAATTTACTTTCAATATTTAAAATTTCAGACCAGGAAAACCAAGATTTGTCTTGGATAGTTGTGGAAAATTAGACCAGCGTGAGAATGAATTACAGTATTTGTCAATTCATGGTAAACAGCTTCATTGATCCACCAATTTTCAGTTTATTTTCATACTGTTACATAGGTCATTTCCTAAAATACGAATTGAGGTTTAAAATGTGTATAAATCCAGTAGATAGAGGCAGACAAGGAAGCAAACAGCCAAATAGTATACGTAAGACAAACAGACAGACAGACAGACAGACACATAGACAGAGACAGTGGTTCACAATGTACATGTATCTTTGCCATGTTAACCTCTGTGATCCAATGTTCAGGTTGCCCCATCAAGTGACAGTATGACTGTGAACATAAGCAGATGGTTCGGATTACCTGGAGTACCGTTCTGTGTATCCTTTTAAGGAAAAGTATAAGATATGCCAATTTTGGTGTTTTGTGATGAAGAATTTCAGTCAGTTTATTTCAGAGTGACTGATCTTCCTAAGAAAGTCAAAAATTGGAAGTCTCTTATCTTGTAGCCACACGAATGAGGAAATTAAAAAGTTTGAGAGATGCCAAATTCTTTTAGGTTATTTCAGATCATTCAAAGCTTACATTAGACGGTCAAACGCCTTAATTGTAGTTGCTTATTTTCATTCTGATAGAGAATAGGGATCCCCTCCTAGGTTTTAAAAAGTCTTAAAAGGCCTTAATTCATTTGTCTAAAAGCTGTGGGAACCACGCCTCAGCCATAAGAATGTCATAAAAGTCTTGGATTTTTCAGGCGTGCAAAAGTTTTGATTTTTGTTGTTTGAACATGGAACATTTTTCATGAGTATGAAAATACTGATTGTGCACTTGTTTTCGTGGCTGAAATCTTGTACTTCTCACATATGCTGAAAAGCAATACTTGCTACATTGCATCATAAAACAATTAACTTATTTGAACTGAAATTTTGTGAAATAAATCAAATTTGTCTAGCATGTTCAAACGCTGTTTATCAGATGAATATCGATGAAACAGCAAGTACTAAACAGCTGAAGGGATTTGTTTTGAGAAACTTTAATAACTTTCAGTACAATTGATCAGTTGATCAGAAAACCTTTTATTAGCAAACATTAAACAAAGCATGAATTTCAGTTTAAAATCAGAGTTACAGTATGTTTACCTTCCCTTGTTGTTTTGCTGTTCTTTAACATAAGTAATAGACTTTCTTTAGAGCAAAGGATCCTATGTTGGCAGATGCAGCAGGTTTAAATAAGGCTGCTGTTCCCGAACGACTGACCCTTCTTCCACTTTGGATATCTATGCAACACATTGGTAAGTTCCCAGTTCCTTTGTCAAGGAACTATCTATCTGTTTGTTCCAGGTTTGTTTGTTTGTTTACCGTTTGACAATTACAGTACATTTACAACTACAAATATATATGTGAGGAGAGATTGAAAGAAGGGAGAAGAATCCTGTGAGATTGTGAGATGTTCAGCTACAAATCTTTGTGATACAAAAAGGCTGTTGTTTGAAGTGGAAACATTCAAAATGTGTTCAAGAAAAACTGCAAACGTTTGGAAAGTTTTTGGTAATTTTCAGAAAATCCTTCAGAAGCAGTTTGAAAATATTTGTTGTCTTTGCAAACAAGTTTGGAAATACTTCTTAGAGTATTCAGGAGGAGTTCAGAAGTAAACGACTTTGTTTGTGTTTGTCAGAAAATAAGCAAAAGCTTGAAAAGGGCTGTGCAAGATATTAGATCATGTGCTGTACCCATCATTTGACTTCTTTTAATTGTTTTCATGTTGAAAGCTCTTAATTGGTTAGTTTTTTAACTTGGATGACGAGAAGGCATTCAGTGTGAATGTGAAAAGTTATTTATAAAGAAGGAAAAAAACCCTCTTGAATTGTTTTTATGCAGTAACTATACCCACCGATTCTCTTCAGGTTTGGACAAAATGAGAGAGTTAATACTGACAACTGTTCAACTGGTGAGTTTATTTACTTTCAATCCTTTCCAGGTACATATTGAATATAATGAGTTTTAGAAAGTGAAGTTGCTCTCAAAATAGAGGAAAGGTTCCTGAATGCCTGAATTGTTGCAGTGTTTTTGCCATTTTCATAAGGAAGAAAGAGAAAGGAAAGCTTGGACTTGTTTGCCGAGGTCTGGGCTGTGCCTTGTAATGACCTTTACTTACGTGTTCTGTAATGTGGAATATAAAGGTGTGTGAGCACCCTGTTGTATGTTGTTGGATGATATTGAGTGAGTTTGATTCGTTCAATCTTTTCTTTCAACATCGTACAACATTGTTGGATCAACTATGATCATGGAAGATGTTGGATGGCGTTTAATTAGTTCGATTTTTTATTCCAACATCGTTCGACATTGTTGGACCAACTATGATGGAAGATACTGGATGGCGTTTAATTAGTTCGATTTTTTATTCCAACATCGTTCAACATTGTTGGACCAACCATGATGGAAGATGTTGGGTGGAGTTTAATTGTTCAATCTTTTCTTCCAACATCGTCCAACATTGTCGGACCAACTATGATGGAAGATGTTGGATGGAGTTTAATTGGTTTGATCTTTTCTTCCAACATCGTCCAACATTGTCGGACCAACTATGATGGAAGATGTTGGATGGATTTTAATTGGTTCAACCTTTTATTCCAACGTCATCCAACATTATCGGACAAATTATGATGGAAGATGTTGGATGGAGTTTAATTGGTTCGATCTTTTATTCCAACGTCATCCAACATTATCGGACCAACTATGATGGAAGATGTTGGATGGAGTTTAATTGGTTCAACCTTTTATTCCAACGTCATCCAACATTATCGGACAAATTATGATGGAAGATGTTGGATGGAGT
>JANSTQ010156328.1:0-17206 GCA_026167885.1 Bergia puertoricense
ACTTTTGCCCCCCCCCCCCCCCCCCCAACACACATACACACAAACACACACCTTCTGACAGCTCCTGGCTACCCCCTACAGTATCTAAATCTCAGGACATGACTCTAATTTCGCGATTTGTCTTAACTTATCAAAATTAGTCGAAATTTTTAAGAATTTCTGGTTTCGTTTTTTCATGTACAGGTCATTGAAAAAGAACATACAAGGCAACAATCATCCTTTCGTTTTACAGATGGCAATATTTTTTAAAATAGCTTTATTCTATCAAAACTGAAAGTGTTGAGCATTTGAGGGTGATTTAGGCGATATGATAGTCACATGCGTTTGACGTACACGAGACAAAATCATATTGTTGTTAAAACGTTCTTGCGGCTGCTCTAACACAGACGCTTCCGGCATCCATACAACTCTTCGAAGGCGACAGTCCCAAGTCGCGTGCGGCAATTGCAAGTCGCGTGCGACAGTCGCAAGACGCGTGTGGCAATCGAAAGTCGAGTGTGAAAGTCGCAGCGTCTAAATCGTTCCTAAACTTTAATTCATTATGCTCTAATAAGGCACCGAGGTTGGAAATGTCAGTTGAAAGCCAAATTATGCCAGTATTGACTATTGCCGATCAATCTATATTTGGCTTAACCTCCGACGCACGACCACCACGCTTTCAATTAAGTACAATTACTTACAAATGCCGCCATATTCGATTTTTAAGATAATAATCCAATAATTTTGAGATCAGGCCTCAGAGACCCAGGGGGTGAAGTGGCTTTATTACTTTCAGTTAGCTCTCTCTGCAAGAAGGTAATTCGGACATGAAACCTACCAACAAATGTCATAAAGTTCACACGCTCAATGACAGCGAAGTGCAAGTATTCCCTTCGGTCCTTACTGACTTTATCTAGCAAAAAGAACATGATTTTGATTGCTCGGGTTTGTATCTTTTTACACAGTAAGAACACGATTTAATGCGGTTCTTTTGGTTCTGAACTGATGTTTTGCGCTGGAAAGGAACTTTCAGGAATAACAGATAAATAATAATTAATATTAGTATTACAACGATAATTTAAGTAGTATTAAACAGCCCCTCTAAAAGACAAGTTTTCGATCCTGGCAACTATCTTATATCTCCATGATTTCAACACTCCAGCTTTCCCATCGTTTTCGCACAAAAACAGCGTGTGTAGTCAATTTCATGTAAAGTACTTTTTTCATTTTCTTAACATATGAAAAAGCTAATGTTGAAAACACAAAATTAATTCAATTTTTGAAATTTTTGGTTATCTTAAAATCATTACTTAATAATAAATTACCGAAACACCCGGGGGCTAACCAATATATTTACTTGCTTACTTCTCAACTTAACAATTTTTATCTTAAAAGATAGAGTGGGTCATCGTTAACTAAAAATGGGGGAAAATATTTCCAATACAAAGTTAGTCAGTAGGCATGATTGTTGCAAATGAGACTGGTAAAAATCGTATTTTCACCGCGCGCTATACTGAGAAACAGCACTGAGGAATAAATTTATGAACCATGCCGCAATATATATTGCAGCTGTGGCCATAATTAAGTGCTATAATTTGTCTTTTAAAATATATATTACGTATTGTCTAGAATTTTCAATACGCCCAGTTCATTAGCAAAGTATTCTAAGTTACTATCACTTTCTGGCGGCTTCAATGATAACAAGAGAGTCAGTCACACCACTCGCCAGATGGGTCATTTAGTTCAACATAACCGTGGATTTATTTTCTAAATGCGGTGATCAATTTCAGTTTTACAAAGCTTCAAATTAGTCAGTGTGCACACGAATTTCGCTTTTGATAATTGGACATTATTGCAGTAAATGTAAAGACGGAAATATTAGGGTCTGTCGTGATGAACAACAAGTCTCAAAAATCTAAAAATAATTATCGAAATTCCCAACTTATCAATTTGAGAATATATATTTTTAACAAATCATACAAATGTTTCTTCCTGTATAATCGACTTCTCTCTGGCAAGACGTTAGTAATAACAGATCCCAAAATGACCCGTCTCGGAGTTTCCTTAGAACTTAAAATGATAACAGTAACAATAGTAAATGTGTTGTTTAAAATGTCCCCAGGATTTCTTGACGACACACCGAACAGATACAAACTAAGTGTTCAACGGGATGTGTTCCATCAAAAAATAGGTTGAACTTCAGGTGATGAAAAATGCAAAGTTTCAGCGTAGGGAAATAAAAATGAAAATAATCCTTTAATAAATTCTTATCGATGCAGGGGACGATGCCGGAACTAGGAAGGTGCGCAACAGGCTAAATTCAACAATTTTTTTTTAAAGTCAAGAATATTTCTCACTCTTTTAATAGCAGGTAGACTGAAGACAGTTTGTTACCACTTGAATTGTTATTAAATGGTTTTCTAGTAAAAAAAATCGATGCGTTATATAGTTTCATTATCAAAGTTATATTATTTTATTAGTATTGTACAATGTACTTGTACTTGTTGTAGTAACACAATGAATTGATCATTTGGTCAGACTTTTACTTTTAAGATCAGTATCAGAAGTTCCGTTTCTTAGTCCCTGTTTTAAAAATCTTGTACCATTCTTGTTTCCGAACTATCAGAGTTACCACGATTCCAACCGACGAAGCGAAATGAAAACAGTTCTAGCGTTTTCTCACCACACCCTCTGGACACTCAACTCGCGTGAGCTGTACCCATTTCTGTTTTATCTCTGTAGTAAAGTTATTTTTATCGTTAGCTTATCAGTGGCCACCATAAAGTAACTTTGAGCTTACGTCTCCAGTAGCTGATCTCCCAGACAAGACAAGGACTGGAATTTAAGCGATATCGTACAGAGAGTGTGAGTTCGGTAAAACCGTATTAACCAGGCGGTAAAAAATATATACTGTTTTATTGTGTATGAACTATGGATTTACGTGTATTGATACTTCATCGTCTGTAATTTACACTAGACAAAGTTTTGTAATGAAAGTGCTATTTAAATAGAGTGCTGCGGCAAAACTAGAAAATTCTAAAAAGACATTACCGGGAACTGAAGACATTGATTTGGCCACTGTCATTCCGCACACACAAATCGACAGAGTCCAGCTAGCGCTGTTCTTGCCTGATGTATTAGTATATAAATTCAACAAAAAGAAACGAAGTGTCGCCGACATTTTCTTGTCACTCTTAAGCTTGATAAACCAAGGGATAGGCTAGGTTCTGCTACTGCAGTTTTCAACCAATAAAATATTTCCAAATTTTACTTGAGAAAACGAATCGAAGAACGCGAAAAGCAAAATTGTTGAAACTGTTCAGCTATATAGTATATGAGTTTTGCCGCTAAACTGTTACAAAATTGATTATTTTTAATTGAAAATTGAACGACAAATTTGTATGTTTTGGACCAAGCCAGGTTTTCCTTGCGGTGGTTTAAGAGAGTGATGGCGTACACTGCTTATCTTTGTCTTTGAAACTTTGGGCTTTAAATTCTATCTTGTCTGACGCGAATTTATTTACTTTCAATTCTTCCTGGATTAAAAATGATCCCGCAAGCCTCCAACAGGCGCCACGTTGAACTTCAATAAAGATTCGAACCAGTTTGATTTATGCCTTTTAGCTGACATCAGTTTCATCGTTTGAGTTGTCTAAAAATTTGCTTTTTCCTATTCACGTTTAAGCTGCGGACTTCAACTTAAGCTCCGGCATTCTAAACTGTTTGTACTGCCTTCTATGTGTCACTGTTGTACAAATAAACTTATAGACGTTTATCTGGCCCCATTCCATTCAAAACAATACTAGGGATTTTGTTTGGAATTGAAATTTACTGAAGTCAGGCAGACTTTAAAGGTTGATAGTTTTCTCAGAGAGACATTATGAATCGCTTGAAAACGAAAAAATGTGAAAATCTAAGTCGTCAGTTTTTGGTAACATCTGTGTTTTTTTCTATATGTAAACAGATGAAACAACTGTAATAAAAAGGACAAAATTTTCACAAACATTATTTGTTCACTATTAGTTTTCAGCTGCACTCTACGATTCCATAAAAAAATGATAAATCGTCCAGTTGATTAAAATATCTAAAAATACTTTTTCGGTTTGGCAAACAAAATTTAATTATTTTGCTGGGAGAAATTGAAAACAAAGCTCAAACTTTCCAATTGAAAATGATGACTTGAGGAATAAATAGTTGGTCCCTGGAGTTTATAAGTTTAGGTGTCAGTCAAAACAAAACCTGCAACGAGAAAAATACTTGGTATTTACAGTCGCCCCCCACTAAACTGTCAAAAGAGAAAATGCAAATTTGCTTTCTTGCTGATATCCAATTATTACTACACGCACAAACCTTTATTAAACATGCAAATTCGTTTAGCAACTGAACCTAAAGCCAAACAATAACAAATATGATCGAAACGGGCAGTTTTTCATCAAATCTTATTTTAGCTCTTTAGCGAAGTGTGACCAACATGTAAGACTCCCGATTTCTCGGGTAATTTGTCATTTCTTGACACCTAAAGAATTGAAAATTAAAGCACTGTTATTGGTGAAATAATGTTTTAACATTAAAAGAGTGTAACTTTCGTCTCATAGCTTTGTCATAGGCCGACTTTTTGAGTTTTTAATTTAAATACACAGACGGCGATGCTATCGTATGTTGATTGGTGTTTTTAGTATCAGTACACTGCGTTTGTTTTGAAAGTGATAAAAGTTTTTTTTAAAAATTATCGATATGCAACTGTCAGAAGTTCGCTCCTCGAATAACGGCAAATAGAGCCATTTATTACATGCTGCGACAGTGCGAGGGACTGGGTTTTGTTTGGCAAAATTCTTTTTTCAGCACCTTTTTTGACCTGAATTCCGTCAATCTTCAAGACTGGGGTGTAATGCATTTGTGGTAATCTGAAGCAAGACAATTGGCGCGTGTCTAACATCTCTTTAAAACCGTTTCTCTGATCTGCTTCATGAATCGTTCATTTTTACAGATATAAAGGTGTCAAATGGCCAATGTAAACACAACAATCACACATGACTGCCAACACTGAATATGATGATTACATGGGGTCGTTAAATATAAATACATATTGAGAAAGTATTAGTGGTATGATGATTAATGAAAAGTTTCAATAACAGAGGCGTTTGGGGCTGCATTAAAATGCCAATCTTAACACGATATGAAATTTAACACCTGAATATTTGCAATATATAGCCACTAAAAATTGTACAACTGTGTGCACTCAGTGCAGTTTGTAGTGGTGTGCAGCTGTGTTGGTTTGATCTATCAACACGAAACAGAAAAAAAATCCGCCCACGATCGGTAACAGAGAGCCAAAAGCGAACTGGCCTCGAGCGATTCGTAATATGTAAATGATGGTTCAGGTCAATGCAAGAAAATAAGTTCACTTTCAGCAAATTGGCCACCCTTTCAAAATCTTTAGTAGGGTTTATTTCCTTTCAACGCTGTTTCTCAAGGCACAAAAATTCACCTGCGGGTTTTGAAAGCTAAAAGTGAATTCAATATTTATACTTGTCACTAGCCGGAAATCACTGACTACATTCATAAAGTATACGCGACGCTACCAATAAATATATACCGTATATTTAAAATAAAAACAAAAACAAATTCAGTAAGAGCTTCAAATCATTCGCGTTTCGACCGAAATCAACACACCATTCACAACAGAAATTGAGTAATCAATTAAACTGAATACAGTATAGAGTGAATTACTTACCTTATAGACATCGTTGAGTCCCGAAAGCATGTCAAAGTATGTGTATAATTTGTTTAACATCCGTACAATATCCATTGGCACCACATGGTCGTTTGAGCAGAGTGCCGTAAACCCCACGATGTCACTGAATAGTATAGTTACCAATTTGTAGTTTTCCGCATCTACTGGTTGGTCAAGACGAAGCTTCGCAGCAACCTCTTTGGGTAGAATCGAGTGCAACAACTCATCTGTTTTTTTCTTGTCTTCCACGAGTCTTGCCTCGAGTTTCTTGAGGTTATTGCTCGTATCCTCTAGTTTCTCCACCAGCTCTCGCTCAGGTCTCCTGGCATGTGTCATGAAGATCAAGTCTCGCGTTGCATCGTGCAGAGGGATGTCGCTAAAAAACAAACCTCTTGCTCTGAGTTCATCTAGACTAGAAACTCTTGGAGAGCACAAAAATACAATGTTTTCAGATTCTGCAGCGCACACCATCTGACCTTTTAATCGGAGCGTTACTCCACAGTCAATGTCGCCTTCCGTGCTAGAATCTTGCACAGGAAGGACAATCATTCCGGGTTTTGTTGTCACAATAAACACAGCATTGACATGAGCTAAAACGGCATCATAACTAAACTGCTCCATTCGAGGCCTAACTAGCTCGAATACATCAGTAAATACCAACTTCTGTCCAGGTTTCTGTTGAACTAGACGCATCAACGCAACGCCAATTTGCTTTATAGCTAGTTTGCGATCGAACATGACGTGAAAAGGGAATGCCTTGCAGAAGGAAAAAAAGCTCATTTGCTTTTGAGAATATCTGTGTGAATGAGTGCGAACCTGTTTGCCTTTTCCGTTT
Organism: Bergia puertoricense; assembly: GCA_026167885.1. Classification (NCBI taxonomy): domain Eukaryota; kingdom Metazoa; phylum Cnidaria; class Anthozoa; order Zoantharia; family Parazoanthidae; genus Bergia; species Bergia puertoricense. The sequence continues at coordinate 6,549 of JANSTQ010156328.1, forward strand.
GCGGTGTCGAATGACCACAAACCCAGTTTGGATGAGGTAGGACTCGTACAAATTTCGCGAATTGCAAAAATAACGTGGTCTGCCTCCGCGCTTCGCTCCTCAGCTTCCTGTGCTACCTCGACTTGCACCTCAGTGTCCAACAATTCTTTGGCAATCGCCTTGACCAGGCCAATCACAATATGCTCCAACCCCTGCCTTCGGGAATAGTAATGTAGAAATAGCTTCCCTGATTCAGCATCCTCCGTGCAGCGAAACGAAGGCGCTTCCATTCCGGGGTAGATGGACGCCAGGTGATCGTGAAGGGCATCAAGATTGCAGAGGAAATCCCGCAAGTTCCGACCGAGGACTCGCAGAATTCGATCATATCCGGAATTGACGCAGTACTCCAAGAAGTGGGCTCCAAACACCTCCAGAACCGTATTCAAATCCAGATCTGAAGAAAACAAAACTTCAGTTGACAGCACTCTGACCGCAGTGTCAATATTAAATGATGTTCATTACATACGTACCCAAAGTTTCACACGTCGCTGCCACAAGACGTAGGGTCTCTTCATCATCGTAAATTTTATGAATAAGATATGATCCTCCTCCAAGTTCAACTCCGGCTTTCTCCCTGTTAACACATATATCAGTTGGTTTATGTCAACAAGATGCAATAGAAAAAATCTGCTTCTCTAACGTATGCTACGACAAGGCACGGTCGGATGGCTCTATTTACATAACCAGTAATGTTTTTATACTTACACGATCGACTTCCACACATCCTCACCAAATTTTCCCACAACAAGGTCAGTTAGTGCACAGTGAATAAACCCATACTATTGACAAGGAAGAAATGATTAGATAAAAGATGTAAGCTTCATCAACTATACGCAAGAGATTTTTAAAATAAGTGCTTCTTACCATATCGTGTGCCGGCCGCCCGGTGATGAACCGCGCCGCAAGTGAACTTCGAATTGTTTGTACAATGCTAAACTACTAAAATGTCACGTGGTTAGAATGGCATCAATTATTTCAACCAATGGCCTGGCGTGACTAACGCAAACAAAACGAGGATCAAGCGTTTTGTTAGCTGGATGTGATTCATTCTTTCTTGAAACTGTTCGTAAGTGTTACTTGAATTGCACCTCAGTGCGCAAAAAAGCCAACCATTCGAACAAATACTTAAAACTCTTGAGGGCTAATTTTTTCCTGTTATTGTAATTCTGTTGATTCAAAAACAGTTTGCCATTAGTGATAACAGCTGCATTCTGTCTCGCTTGACAAATAATGGTTTAATGGTAATATACTGTTTACTTGCTTTCTTTTGCTACTGCATACGGTGAACACAGACAGGTGAATTCTGCTCGCCAACGCCGCACTGTTTTATCTCTCTACCAATCGGATCAAATACAGTTTTATTTTTATATTTCAATTTAAAAATGAATTCAAAAGCATCCTTAGTTTTACTGGCTGGAGGTCCAAAAGGTAAGATTATCGCACTGTAATATTAAAAGTAAAAAAAAATACAAATGCCCATTGGTTCGGGAAAAAGTGTCACGCTAGTATAGTCATTTACTACAGAAAATTTCACTTTGCGTATTATCATAATTAGATAACAAACTTGTCAAATTTCTTCCAGCTAGTTCCTTGTATTACATGTAATTATCAAACCATAAAGTCAACGTAAAGTGGATGTATGCATTTTCCACCGCATTGTAACAGTGGCTCAGATTTTTATTGTAAAGAAAAGTCTGTAAAGAGTAGATTTCTGAAGAGAGGCTCGCAAACAAGTCTCTCAGAGTCCTCGTAGTTTTAACAGCTTTTCACTGATTTTAAAGCGTTTTATTGTTGATAAGAAGTGACACTCGAAGGAGTCTTTCAGTCCCAATAATACAAAGTAAAAATCCACAAATAATTCATAAACCTGATAAAGACAAAATGTACACATTAATTATAGTACAAATACATATAAGCAAAGAACTCATAAAGTTGACTCGTAATTTTAAACATATTTAGTCGTTCCAAAGCTTTTGCAGTTTTATAGCTGGTATTTTTTAATTTTTTTTTAATGCAATTTAGAGTGTTTCGTTGCCTTTTAAAATAGTAATTTGTTTTACAAATCCTGGATAGCCCCTTTGAGAGCAGAATAAAAAGACACACTTTGAGTACATGTTTCTTTAGATGCTAATATGTACGAACTTTTCGTTGTCATTGGTTTGATCCATGTTTTATGGTTAGTTTAATTTTTAAGTAGTTATCATAGCCACCATTCTGCCCGAAGCGATTTCCTTTCACCAGTATCCTTCGGACACACGCAAAGTTAGCAGAAAAATTTTAAGCATTCTTCTGTTCCACAGAGCAGAAAGTTGATACGAGACTATTTCGATCATCATTCGTTTCCCAAAATAACTTTTCCCTAAAAAAAGCCATCCAAACGCAGGCATCACTGCCTTGTGTAGAATATGTGCATATAATCGTAATATGATGAATTTCTTGATCGTTTAAAGATTTGATACCATCTTTATATTCAGCTACCCATTTTACGGGTGGGTTAAGGCGCTTCTGGAGAATAAGATGTTCTTTTTTTAGTCTTTCCATAATCCATGTTGATGGATTTCTCAGTTATCAATATGCTAAATATTGGGGAAAATTTTAACAGACGCCATCCAGATTTCTGGACTCGTTGAAATAGTCTTTTACTTAATCCGATCTGTATGGGCAGTATGGTTACTAAGGCACTATACAGCGATGGAAAGTCAAGAAACGGCTGGACAACTAGTACTAGATGCACAAACAGTTAGTCTCCCATCTGAGAACCTACTTTAACTTATTCGTTTCCTTTTTTTATTTTGAACTTTGTTTTAGTTTAGTCAGTTAGAATAAGACTTATAGATGACTTGTTTATCAATTATACTCACTGAACATTTAGGTTTTTTTTATAAATTTTATATTCCTGCGATCAGAGATTCTTCATATCGCCACGAAGAACGATAACTTGTAGCAAGATCCCAGGTTTTGCTGATTTATTTTCTAAAAATTAAGTATTAAAATTAATTTTCTAACTTTAGTTGATAAACTTGTGAAGATCTTTTTTGTTAATTATATCGTCTAGTTTTATTAATCATGTAGACCAATGACATGTAACAAGATCCCAGGACTTTTTCTTCCATTGACATTACCTTTAAAACTGTTTAACTTGTGAAGACTTTTTTTGCTATTTTTATTTCTAGTTTCATTTTAAAATTTCATAGATCAATAACCACAAATCGACTCCAATTTTCTTTACTTTCTTGAAAATATTAATTAATTCATTTTTTTTAACCTGTGAAGACCTTTTTGTTAATCATACTGTCTAGTTAGCTTTCTTTTCTTTTTTTTTAAAATTGCGGGATTAAACATTTAAAATAACTTTGACACTGACGACAAAAAGTCTTGCAAATGCCTAATTATGTATTTTTAAAACTAAGCATATAGTCCAATTTGTATCTTTTTTAAAAGAAAATATTATGAGTCACTACTATTGTCATCCAAAACTAACATTGTACGGTCCAACAATAAACTTTTTCATTTAAAAAGCTTTTGAAGTTGAAATCAGACGGGAAATGTGGTTCCAGGTGTTTCGTGTAAGGAGCAGTTTTTGTCAAGAACATCGTTATTTTTAGGTAATTATTTTGAAGCATTTATACTTTTGTTTAACCAGTTTTAAACAAAAGCTGAGCACTCGAGGACTAGTCATTAAAAAAAATTTGTTCGCTTGATCAATTAAAAGGCGGAACCGGTGTAATCGGTGATCTTGACTGTACTGAACCATTAGCGTTGCATTAACAGCTATCAGGTGACAAAGAACCATTCAGGTTGCTTCCGTTTATTTTGGGGTTTTTTTTAAAAAAAACAGTGGCTTTTGCAGTAACTACTAGACCACCGGTAAATGTTACTGTTTGGTGGCAATCGCTCCGGCCAAACGCGCGAACACAAACATTCGTGCCAAGCACTGGTGAAAAACACATATACAGCTAAGTAAACATGATCAAGATTCGGATAAAATTGAAGAGGGATTTGGAACGTCTCCACAACCTAATTAATCACGACGTAAAGTTTGTAATTGTTATGTTGGTATCTATTATAGGAACACAGAATTAAAAGTAAAGACTCTCTGTTTAAAGAAACAGTGCTTTTTGTGTTCCCATTGTTGTTTGCTGAGATACATGAGGGCTCTCTAGCTCCATATTAGTAGTCAGTAAAAAAGCGGCTCGGTTGTGGTGCAAAGTCAGACTTCAGAATCAGAGCCAGTATTTTTCTGTTCCTTTCGGATTACTCGTTTAGGCTTACATTATGAAAATGATACGACTGAAAGCGGTTGATTGACCCCGTTTTGATCACTCATCTCTCTGTTAAAATGTCACAGCACGTGCAGATATTATAATGCCGGGGAATGGTTCAGTTTTAACTGCTACTCGCAATTCTTAAAGAAGGACACTTGAAACTACTTACAAGCGTCAATCCTACTCTTTTATAAGATTATTTCAGAATAACGAAAGCCGTATAAAATGTCAGCCGCAAATTTTTTTTTTTTTTTTTGTTATTTTAATTTTTGTCTTTTTTTAACCTGACGAGCTGCAAGCGCAATTACTGTCTGAGCAAAGGAGATTGAGAGAGATTCGTTTTCGAGTCGTCGCTTTTTGCTGTACTTTAATACAAACTGGCAGGACCTTTAGTAGTGAAAATGCCTAAAATTCGGTTTTATTATCTACTGCTCTTGGTACAAACCATTTGCATAAAATACTCCGGTTGAAAAAAACGCCAAAAAGTAAAAATGCTTTATTTTTAGTGTTATCCAGCTTGTCTTTCCATTTTAATCTCGGGCTCATTCGAGTGAGGGGGTAGCTAATGAGGTTTGGCCGATCAGCAATAAAAAAATAGATATAATGATTTTTAAAAATGTGGTAAGTTGAAGTGCTGTTTGAACACCCAAAGTAATTCCCTTTGAGTGATAGTTCTGGAAAGGAAATGAGCCCACACGTACATAGGGAAAGAGAAAAAGTATCTGACTCCGATTCAAACCCACTATCTCCAGTATCTCCGGAACAGACACCAACAACACCGTTACTCTACCAACTGATCCAAACTACAAGGCCAGGTCGGACTGCTCACCATGGGTAATTAAGTTTATAATTAATAGGTGTGGTATATTACACGTTTTTCTTGAAAAAATCTGTGGCTGACCGAGAAAATTTACTGAACACGTCGTACTGCAGATTAAATACGAAGATTGCAGGTAAAATGTGGGCTGGCTTTGTTCCAAACCCTTGTTAGGAAAAACTCAGGATCAGGTGATGTTTCTCGGATCGGATAGAAGGCCAACTCTAAACTAATCAATGACTATTTTAATTACCCTATTTGAAATTCGCAACCTTAAATGGTTTAAAGGCTAAATTAAATTTCACTCATGCCCAGATCCAAAACCTTCAATACGAGAAAAGCAAACTAAGTGTGATAAATCCTTTGGTTTCTACGTATGCAGGTGAGACAATCGTTCATTCCTTTTCAACATCAGAAGACAAATTCATGTATTCCTTTGCAGATCTACGCCTACGGATGTATTTTTACATAAGAGGATTACTAATCGGCTTGTTTGGGTCCATTTGTTTTTTCACAAAGTGACAAACAGATGAGGCAACGAAAATATGTACCCAATAGTTACCGAATCATTAAAGTGATTGATTAGCATTTGTAGTTGTCTGATGTTTGCTACAAGTCCAACTCCAAAAAATGTCTCACAAAGAATTTTCAAGGACAGACAACAAAACCGCGACAAATTCAGAGAACAAAAAACCGAGCGCCACGCGACCGGATACACTCTTTCAGGCTGGATGTTCTTGTTTTTCTACCGAATTTAAGCTGAAAGTATTCTTGCCAATATTCTTAGATTACAAAGCATAGTTCAAAGTTAAAATAAAGTTCATTTTTTAAAAACATTGTGTGATTGTTTTGTATTTTATTTTATTTTATTTCAACACACAAAAATCAATATGTTCTTAACAAAATCTCTGCCTTGGATATATTCGTAACGAAATCTTAAAATTTGGCCAATTTCATCCTTGATATTCCTATAAAACATGTTCTTATAAAAAGAAAAGAGTGTCTGCGCGATGCAAGCGGACTATATTTAAATCATAAATGAGCGGCTACTTGGATTTCAAGGCCTTGAAGGCTCTTTAAAAAGAGGGATGACCCTACTTAAAGTTCTCTCATCTGCCCACAAGAACAACACGACATCCGTTAATCATTGTGTGTAATTGCCAGTGAATGTCAATGTAAAACAAATTGGTCTTTGTAGTGAAATGACTTCATTAGGAATCGATCTCTGATTTCAGTCCTGGTCTGCACGAGTTGGCTGTGACACATTTTAAAAATTGTGAAACTTGAAAACTCGAAATAAAATTCAAGAAAATACTTTTTCCTTCTATGCTAACCATCTCTTTTCTTCTCATTATTCAAATAATTTTCATTTCAACCAGTTTCGAGATCTTCTGGCGGTGATTGTTCAAAAGATGAGATTCAGAAAAGGTGAAAAGCCATCCGTTCGACTGAAAGACATCCATTTTAAAAGTGAAATAATTCAGTAATCACAGAATACACTCTTTATTTCATAAGAACCTTTTTTTATAAGAACGTTGAGGCTCAAAATTGCCCAAATTTAAGAACATGTTATGAACATACCCCAAACTAAGACTAAGAATCTTACTGAGTAAGAATGGAACGTTTATTTCGATCTATTTTAAAAATGGAATGTAGAACCATAACTAAATGTCGTGAGAGGACAGTCCAGTGCAATTTCACACTTGAGTTTGGTAAGAAACATGAACTGAGTTAGCCTTCGCATGTTTATTTACCGTGTGTCGCTCAAGCTACGACTGAGTTAGTCTGCAATATATGCTTTCCATTCTATTTTGCCGTATTGGATCGAATCTAAGGACGGCTTCACATGTGGCGTGCCGAACTAAATTGCAGTTCGGTTCGACCCAAATTCATTAAGTTCGACTGTTGGGTCAAGTGTTGGACTTAATACATCGATCCGAACCAGTGCAGTGCTCAGAATGCAGAACGGGCTTTCGAAAAACAAAAGTCAAAATGGCGCCAATACTGAAATATAGAAATTCTCCAATTCTTCTCTACTATGAATTGAGTTCGGCACATGTGAAGTTCGACGAGATTTTATATGTGAATGACCTTTCGAGCTATTCAGTTTTACACAGTAAAATAAAAAGAATCAAACACCATTGCTGTACTCAGTTATTTGTGTCATGACTCATGTTTATCTTTTTATTGGTGTCCTTGACAAATCTGGGATTAGTCTGTTAATTATTTACCGAGATATCCTAAGAAGAAGTACGTCGTTGACTTTGTACTCATAGAAAACGCTTGCTCGTGTTCTAACTGATAAAAATACCTCTTATCAAAAAAATTGGTTACTATGCAGAACAAAAACAGAACACGAAAATCTATCGCATGTGATTGCAAGTCCCTAAGTGCTTGCTCTGCAGCTAACTTTCAAGACCGATCTAAAAAGCCACTTCCACCTGCTCTGAGACATCGGTCAATTATAATCACCTCTCACCCACGGCTTCTAAACTTCATCCCCCTTTCTCCACCCCGTCCCCCCACTCCGAAGTATTATCCAGAAGATGCAATCTTTTATCTTTTTCTACAGGCTCCAGATACTCGATAATACGTTTCTGATTGAAGCATTCAGTACTGCATTACTCAGTTAATTCTTGTTATTCAATAAATCGGTTTCTCCTTGGCGCCACTTTGTTTGGAATTAAAAAGAGCAATTGCAAGATAACAGAAGCGATTATCGATAAATCCATTTGAAAATGAGCTTAATCTTCTAGTTACGAAGCATTATAATTCCTAAAAGCGTTATCAGAAAATAACTGCTTTAGAAATATTTTTAGATTTATAGTAAAGTAGCTTTCGTACTTTCCAGATAAGGTCTAGATTTTGTCTCAAAGCAGACGTTTATCAACATCTACAGCGTGTGAAGCTATTTATATGTTTACAGGCCTTAATCACGGTATAATTATATATTTCGTGGAAGGTCGGCTTTCACCAGTCGCGGATACTTCTTTGCTTGACAAATTTGAAAAGTAGGGTTATCAGAATGAAAAGCCTAATAATGTACATGTTATAATCTGAACAGGTGAACAGGACGCTAGGTTGAAAGTGGCAGTCGAATGTAGACAAGACCTTAAGCCAGGATCGATGACTGCAACAGATCAGTCAAGTGTGTATATGTAACGTGTCATAGCAATACCGAATAATCAGTTTTATGATAGTAGGCGACGAACGAATCCACAAGCTGAACTGAAAGATATGTGCAGAACAACCTTGACCTAAGCAGTGAAAAAGTGCCGCATCTGGCTTTCCTGCTTTAAATGGAAGTTATCTTTGTTAACCGGCGACCTATAAAGAGAAACATCAGGGTAGAATTTCTCGTATTGCCTCTTTAAAGATGTTTTACATGTGGTTTAGAGGTGAAATTAACAAGATAAAAAGGCACGAACTTCGAAAAGATTGGTGCACGTGCTCTCACGCGTTCGACAATTTGTAAAACAAAAAAGTCTTGTTAACTCGACAATTGTCGTTATTTGAATTCTAGATGTCCGCAACGCTCTGTCAAAACCGTTTTTTACAGCGGTATGTTTTAGGAACTCCAGAAGTATTTTTTCAGTAGCATTCTTCAACATTTTTTTGTTCTTAGCATGACTTGTGTCATTATTTACGAGTTCTACAGAAACCCTCCCGGGCTAGCTTCTTTGAAAGGTTTTACCGGAAATACCACCGTAGACTTAATAAAGAAACAGTCCATGCTTAGTTAGCCTACAAACAGACAATTACTTCCCTTCGCTTCGAGAGACAGTTTCTCCGAGGTAGAGACTTCTCGCAGCAGAGACCATTAAATTGTCTGCGGGAGGCCAATGCTCAGCTGTGCGTCTATCACAGCCTATTGAGATATGGATCCAATGCTCTCTCAAATTCCCACGTGTATCCCTAACTGAGTAGACGCACAGCTAAGGCCAAATAAAAATAAAACAAAATCCCGGTTTCTCATCTGATCTCAAGCTCAATTCATCTGATCGTCGTTTTCCACAATATACTGATTCATAAAGCATAACGTTTCACTATGAAGATGTTTACGATTGTCAGCGGCTGTTAGCGTCTTACTTAAAACTCCCCAACCGCATTTCCTTTTTGAAAAATCCTATGGTGCATGAGAAACCGGGAATTCTTTTTAACTGGCCTAAAGCATGAATCATTTCTTTTAGAATATTGCTACTTCATTAGTATTTCTAACATAAAAATGAATAACCGCTGTTCATTAACCGGGTTGTTTTCTTAATTCATTTTTATCACAAAGTTCGCTAGCTCCTCTTCCATTCACTGATCGTTACCTTCAATTATTACTTCTTTTTTCATTTGAAACCTTTTCGAAATCACATACTTGGAACTTTATAACTTACCTAATGTGATTTTGGTATGTTGTGATTTCGTAAGTGCGTAAGCAGGTAGGTAAGTAAGCAAGTAAGTAGGTAAAATAAGTAATTTGGTGAGTAAGTAGGTGAGTAAGTAAGCAAGTAAGTAGGGAAGTTGGTAGGTAAACGAGTAAGTAAGTAAATAACTAAGTAGGTAGGTAGTTAAGTAAGTAGGTAAGTAAGTAGGTAAGTGAGTAGGTAGATGAGTAGGTAAATAAGTAAGTAATAAGTAAGCAGGTAAGTAAGTTGGTATAGGTTAGTAGGTAAACAAAATGTAACTACATAAGTAAGCAAATAAGTAAATAGGTAAGTCAATAAACAAGTAAGCAAGTAATTAGATTTAGTTAGCTATTTAGTCTTCCTAAAGCCTTTTCATATATCCAGCTACAACAAGGATGAAATAAAAATTAATTAATACTTTCTAGTTTTCATCTGGTCTGTAGTTTCTGTTTTTCATGACTTTGTTCTTGTTACTGCATGATTGAAAATTTGACTGTATAAACATCAATTTTTTCCCAGTTTACAAACGCACATTTCGTCTTCCGAAGGTATTTCCACAGTAAACAGAGCATCCTTTAGCAGTGTTATTCTGTATATCGAACTACAGCAATCGTGATCAATAAAAAAATTATTCATTTTCTGGTCTTCATGTGGTAAATATTTTCTGTTATTTACAGCTTTGCACTTGTTACTAGTTGAAAAAGTGCTTGTATATATAAAACAGCAGTTTCGTCCCAGTTCATAAACATATTAAATGTTAGAAAATATTTACAAGATCCTTTCTGTGGAAAGTTGTTGCAGTTTACTATAGTCACAGTTTGAGAAGGGAACAATTGCGACTTATGGACATTCTAAATGTAGCAACTTTAATGGTTAAAATATTTCAAAAGCAAAATTTAAGTCTCTCGAGATGTGTATAGAATGCAATTGAACTTCTTGACTATAACTGAATATTGAATTGAGAGGGCAAAGTGCCCAAATTGAAAAATTAAGCGACCTCACGAGTTTACGGTATTATGTTATATACCATAAAGAACAAAATTACATCAGTATGAGGTCAATCATTTGGAGGAACGTCCGAAATTCTCTTGGAACCCATCAAGAACATGCCAAAACTACAATGCAATCAACTTAAGTGAC
>JANSTQ010156340.1:0-11224 GCA_026167885.1 Bergia puertoricense
CGCTTTATTCATTAACACTTAGACAGCCAATTGACCCCCCCCCCCCCCTTCCGTCCTCCCTCCAACGTTCTTTAGACCTTAAACCTGAAGCTCTGAACTAATTAAAATGAAACAGTACAATTACAGATATTTGATACCTTCATACAAAGTCTTTTGAAACACCATAATTTTTTCGAGGGCAAACTAAACTTATTTCCCAATCATTTCTCACTGGGAAAACATTGTACGTTTTATGGCTGTAATAGTAATTCGAAAAATGTTGGCTGAAATGAATTTTCCTAAAGATCCTAAACTCCAAAGACTTTGGGTGAGTTTTGTGGACACAACAACCCTAATGGTTTTGCCCTAAGACGCCGCAACACTGGAAAACACTCGACATTTTAATCAAGATGACTATGCCAACAATCCAGTAAAAGCTCAGCTCGGCTTTGCCTCAAAGAAAGAGAAATATTTTCGAAATATGTATTAATTTGACTTTTCGATTTTTTTTTTTGGGATTTTTATGCGTCTGAAATAGCTAAATTTTGTATTCTGCATTAACCGGATGCAGACGTCCAATCGAGATCGTATAAACACCTTCAGGCCTCTGAAGAGTCTGCTAGTCCATTCACTATGCCAAAATCGCGATCTGCCTAAGAAAAACGAGAACGGCGAAGGGTTAGGCGAAACTGGAAGCTTTTTATAAAAAACAAAGCGTCATAGTTCAATAATTGGTGTACTTATACATTCGCTTAAAAGGTCCTTAACGCAACATGTGCGAGCCACTCGGAGTTGGAGTCTATTTCAGAGCAGAATCAACAGTCCGCGCCTACTGCAGATGAAGAAGAGAATAACGGAAAACAACAATCTCCAAGCCATTTTCCTGTACAGCCTAAATCTTTCGTCAGCGTAGAGGTTTAACACGGTTAGAAGCAAATGTTTGTTTCCTTTAATACAGTTATGTAATTGTAAACACCGCACCGAGTATCACGACCTCAAAGCAATAAAAGTCTTTTATCTGAATACTTCAAGATTATTTAAAATAATAAGTTTGCTTTTCCTTGCTTCCATTAAACTGTTTCTTTTTTCGATAGCGCGGTAAGCAGTATATTTTCTCATGCTGGAAATAGTTCCTCGCCAATTCGCCAGTCATCTTCATTTTCTTCCGAGCCACTAGATGCGTCTGGCTCGAACTGATATGGTTGCACGCACGCTGTGTCTGTGACAAAAGTTCCTTCATAATCTTCTTCTTCGATTCCCTCTTCAAAACTCGATGAATTACCACTACTCCTTTCAAAGACAGAGTCACTATCCGAATCCATGAGCAAACACAAATTAAAGCAGCCGAAAACTTAAATTGAACTCCTGACACTTACAGTAATAAAAATTGTTTTCTTTACTACAAATGGAAAAATCACACCTTTTTCTTGTAGAAAATGTAAAATTCAGCAATTAGTCAAATTGATGGTGCTTGCACTTTAAAGTTTGAATCAAAAACCCAAATTTTTTGACAAAATTTGTAATACCTATTTTTTCCATTTTATTCTTGAATATTTTCCTATTGAGCGTATACATACGTCCCGTCGAAGTTTTGCTAAAACTAAAATTACTGAATGCGGCTAAGATAGTGGACATGCTGTAAAATGACTGTTGCCATAGCAACAGTTCATAATTAAAACTTGATTGTTGGATTGTTGGTATATGAATAGATTTGTTATGGGTTTCAGTTGACTTGTTTAAAAAATAGAACATTTTTTAGTCTTAAAATTTTCTCTAAAGTGTAAATATGCATCTTCTGAAGATGCACTTATACGCTTCAAGAGATGTAAAATTAAATGTTTGTTTGATGGATTTTCGTCAAATGACTCCAATCGACAAAAAGTAGGATATTCTAAGAAAAAGTCAATTTGGTAAGGTGGTGCAAGATTTATTTTAAAAAGAAGTAAAACCGAAAATTGCCTCTTTGGCAGCAACATACACTGGGTGTCCATATTACTGAGGATTTTCGTAAGAAGAATTTCTGTAAGAACAAAACGAAAAACGTCTAACACAAAATGAATGGACAAGCTCTAAGTTTTCTTCTAAATCAAAATAACTTAGGTTTTTGTAATTGATCTTTTCCAAATCCTGCCAGTTCTGTGCCATACTCAGAGTTGTGCGGCGCCCAATAACCGCCTTTGTAATCTTTGTATAAATCTATATACAAGTAGAACCAAACTGGAAGTGACACTTGAAAACTACTTTTCAGTATAAGTAAATACTAGAAACTTATCTGTTCACGACCTTGTCGTGTATTCTCACTTTAAGTACAATCGAACGAAAACAAAAAGATGACAAGATAATAGAGATCTTATATTAATCGAGAATATTTGTCTGTGTTCTTACCTAGTAGTGCGAAACCTAGCAATAGAGCTTTGAGTGGAATCAGGAAACCCAGTTTTGTTGTGTAGGCCATGTTGCTAATCACTAATCTTTCCCCAAAGCAGGTTCGGGTATTGTGCTGGTTTGGATAAGCCTCTTGTGTATTTATTGAACGCTCTTGTTTGCGTGGTTATTCCATTGCGGCAATATGCAAAAAGGTCTGCTGAATGAATTGGGAAATGAACTCGGAAACTTTCAATCAATACAAAGCAAAATCCTCGGGTTGCTGTAGGCCTAATAGAACACTAAATGACAAAGCCGAATAATACGATATTTGGGCATCATTAGCTCTTCAAGATAATAGCAAGCGGTGGCATTATGTTTGTAAGTGATATTTACATAGCATTCATAATTAACTCGATATAATTATACTCTCATCATTCTGCTTTCCGATAAATGTTTTCACTACTTATGGCTGTACGCACTCAGCTATTGAATTTATCTTAAAAGTACACTGGATTTTGAAGGATATTTTGACGAAAATAACCTTTCTTTTAGAAAAATTACAGTTTTCAGGCCAAGTAGAAATTACACCAAACTTAAGTGAAAAATGATCTTCAGTTAATGAGATTAGAGCAAAAGTTATTTCTAATGACGGATTCATCAATGCAAAAGTCAATTTTCTTCAAATTCGCTCTCGATAGGTGTGAGGTTCCGCTGAGAAGTGATTAAACCTTGTAATTGTTCGGAACCGAGCAGAAGTTCCATTTAGGTCTGAATTTGCTTCGAGTTGTGAAACTGCTTTTACCGAATACAACTTCAAATTAAACATTTCCGTTGCTTTCAGGCCAAGTACCGGCCGTTAAAGAACGCCTTCTGGAGTAAACAAAACAATTTTCTCAATCTAGTAAGCTTTCGTTTTCACATTAATCAGATTGAAATTCGTTGGCCCATTTTTAGACATAAAACTAAAAATACTGGGGAAATTCACTTTAAAAGAAGAAAACATAGGTTTCCTTCCCTGTCGTATTTTAAACATTTGACTGTTAGTGTTTTTATTTCCACGACCAAATTTTGTTTTCTTGGCACTCGAAACAGCTCAGTTTGCAATCATTCGCCACACCTTTTTGCGAAGTTCTACAAAAGGTAACCAAGCCGTACTCGTTTATAAGCCGCCCTCGTTTATAAGCCGCCCTCGAATATAAGCCGCCCTCGTTTATAAGCCGCCCTCGAATATAAGCCGCACCTCCAAATCCCCAAAAGTCAATGTGGAGTTATTTGGTTTAAAAAGATCAACATTTACTTTATTTTGAAAACTATTCGTAGTAAATAATATACCATACATTATTTCTCACTCGCCTCAAAAAATATAAGCGGCCCTCCAATATAGGCCGCGCCAAAAGATGCTCAAAAACAGGCCGCGACTTATAATCGAAGAAATTCATATCTTATGTACTCAACTGAGTATATTTAGTGGCTCATTGTGATATTAACGAAATTGTGTCATTATAGTTAGTTACATTCCACCCACAAAACGGCCATCAAGGGAACTTTAAGTATTGATTTATGAAGTCAGGGCGTCAAACTTGAAAATTTTACTGTCGTTTTATTTAATGTATCACACTTTATAAAAGATTGTCCTCACTCAATTCTGATAAATCTTCTGGGTGATGGTATACGCCTGGGCGGTGTATTGAGCCTTCACACTTCAGTGAAGAGCATAAGTGCAAGAAATAAACTGATCATTCGCCCAATGGCAAAAAAGCCTCGCAATTGGCTTCAGTTAGCGATGAATTCGAATATGATTCACGTAAAACTCCAGGTTTAACGGCGAAAGCGACGCGTGAATTATTCAGCCAAAGATATTAAAAAAAACCTGTCTAACAAAGTACACACACTAGACGCTTAACAACCTTAGTTTTTAACTTCATTCCCGATAGCGTACGGTCCAGTTTCAATATTTCTTGGTTAGTAACCTGTCGACAGAAGAGTGCAATAAGCATTTTACCTTTGGTTCTTGAGTGCTAGGAATTACTGCACCTCCCGCTTAACAGGACCAAAATATCTATTTTAAAAAAAGCTTGACGTTTACTGATCTAAATTTTTGCATTCCAAAACAATTACGATCTTCGGCATATGAATAAAATAGTTGATTGGCGTAAGCTAATCGTGTGACACTCGAGGCGGTTGTCTATTTCAATATCTCAGAACAATTTTGTCGCAATTCTGGTCGATTCTCGGCTTTTTGCAACCAAACTCTACAGGAAAAGAAATTCCTGCCTTGGTCCTTCTTAAATTCTTTGAACATCACATTTCATAACTTAATATTGCAGCTATGTCTTAGCTGGATTCGTCATACATTTCAAAGTGACGACTTTAATTGTTGAAGTCGTTTTTTTTTTCGATGTTGTATTTTTTCAAAAAAGCTTCCTTTAAAAACAAAGACTGGCCTGACTTCCCATTATCACCAGGTCCATAAAATTCGGTATCTTTAATCTTTAACCAGAATTTATTTTGAACAAAATCGCTTATGAAAGTGCAACAAAGTGAAGTTCCAAACTTACTATACTCAAATAGTGATTTAATGCGATTTGCTATGAAACATTGTGACGTTTTTCCGCTCAAGATATAAAAACATTGTTAGTGCTATCAAAAAAAGTAAAACACAAAAAGTTGAAGTTCGATTATAATTAATAAACCCCACAGTATTTCCGTTAGCCATTTGTCTTGCAGAAAAGTTTATATTCCAAAAGACTTCAACACAAGGTCACTTATTAGCTTAGCCTTTGCTGATCAAAGGACTTTGTCGAGTGAATTGAATAAAACGGAAAAGTAACTGGCGATAATAAAGCAACTCCAATAGCTAAAAATTAAAATTTGATCTTTTTGACGACCCCATTTTCAAAAAAAATTTTGAAGACACGCAGTGACAGTCATAAATTAAGGGTTCAGTTTTCTGTTGTGATACTCAAAGCATTTCCCCGTCAAAACAACTGTATTCTTTAAGATGTTTATACCACGAAAAGAAAGCGTTTTCCAAGTAATATTTTGTGTTTTTAAAACCAGCACAGTTGGTCTTTATAAGCTACATTTTTGTTGGGAATTTTGGTGGCCAAAATGTTGATTCCGGTGCATTCAGTTTTAATCGCGTTTACGCGAATTAATCAAAACTGCACGAGTTCCACCAACGAGATCCAAGCTCACTGATAACTGAACGGAGTGTGTTTTCTGTTAAGTGGCTGCTTCGAACTGGGGGGCAATTGTATCTTATCTCGTCTGTGATGTTCAGATACGTTTTAGTTTCAATATTCTCAAATAAAACATTTCTCTTATCAGTTTACTTACTAAAAATATAAACCTACTTCTAAAAATTGCTCTCTTAACCAGCTTCTGTGTGATCAGCCTCTCTGTTAATGTCTCCCATTTGATAACCTCTATTTGGGTGATTATCAAGCTACGGGGAGACTGCAACGATAATTTAAAATTTCATTCCGCCGGTATTAATTTCCAATTAGATATTCCGTCCTTCATTAGACAGCTGCAGCTTACTGGCAAATCTAAACTGTTGATTCTAATATTTAATTACTCAATATAATTTCGTTTTATACACTGTTGACATCAAGCTTGTACTCCGAGTATTATGCCAATGCGATCAGCACGTATTCTCGCCCACTCTTGAACTTTGGACGTTTGGCAGGAGAGAAAACCTTTCTGCTGTATTTTCGTTAGTTTTTATAGCCAAACTACAAGACCTATTTGAGCATTTTGAAGACGGTGGCAAGTTGTTGGATCTCTCGTTCATAAATCAATTATTCCTTTCCAAACACTCAGATTAAAAATCCATGAAAGACAAAGTAACTTTAACACAATGTTCTTTCCAAATATCGAAATAACGAGTCCAATGATTCAGTACAGGTTAGGGCGTTTTCACTTTCTCCATAGAGTTGTAGTAGCGAACGATTGAAGTTTTTTGAACTTGCAGTTTTGAAATCTACAAATAAACTCTTGTGGTTATCACTCTCAAATCACTTCCAGTGACTGTAATCTCATTGTTGACGCCACGTTATGTAACAACGCCACTTATAATAATGTTTCAACGTAAACGCTACAATTTTCTTTCCAAATACGAACACAAATGACTTCAATGCAATAGCCAAATGTTTTCGGTTCAACTTTTTATTTCCCTCAGTTTTGTTGCTATCTATCGATACCTTCAGACAAATTGTTATTTTTATAAGTTCATAAAACAATAGGCATTGCTACCATTAGTAAACAAGTAATAGCAGATCGTTTTCATTTGAACATCTTAATAAATCAAAAATCTGAAAGCTGTACTTGTACGAAGATTCAGAAATCAGTATCTAAAACAT
Source organism: Bergia puertoricense (assembly GCA_026167885.1). Lineage (NCBI taxonomy): Eukaryota > Metazoa > Cnidaria > Anthozoa > Zoantharia > Parazoanthidae > Bergia > Bergia puertoricense. The sequence goes on from JANSTQ010156340.1 coordinate 6,711, forward strand.
TCTTGAAAATGTAACGTCAATACACTTTTTTATATAAGAACACAATTAATAAAAACATTGAGTCTAAGATGGCCTAAGAAATAAGAACAAAATAAAAACAATTTGAGACTCAAATAAAGTTTCAATCAAAATGTTTACGAGACTTTTTACATATGAGAAGGAAAAGATATCAAGAAATCTGTTTTCTCGTTAAAACTATGCAGGCGTATAACTTGTTACCTACCATGAAAGCTCTTTTAAGCAAGCTTTTTAACTTTGAAACAAGTGTGCAATATGAACAATATAAGAATTGATTTTAAACTTTAAACTATCTAAAAAAATAAAAACATTCAGCCTGATCAAAATTTACGGGTTCTTATAAAAAAAAAGTGTAAAATGATTCATTTTTGATTTCCAACATTTTGAGTTTCGTCTGACTTGGGTCTGTTTCTAAATGTTATAAAGATATTATACATGTATTCGGCAATACTAACACTTTACATCTCTATAGATCGTAAAAGTGATATTTTTACGTGGTCTCATTCTGTTTTCCAATTTGCTGTGTCATTGACTGACTTTATAAGAGGCTTTCTCGCACATCATGATGGGTTCTTTCTAGTTTTTTAAATCTGGTTTGCAATAACTTTTCAGCTTATCAGTCCTTGTATCCCCACCATGGCAGCACGACAGGATTTAAGATACACCTTATTTTGAGTACCGAATTTTACATAAGAATTAGTTATAAACCTCCTTTTTGTTACATCAAAATTGTTTGTACATCAAGGACATGTTTAAGGAAAGGTTAAAAAATTCTTTCAACAGGTTTTAGCGCATAAAGATAAGGTGGCTCCAAAACCTTTTAACAGACTGATTTTTTTTAAAATTCCTCAAATGTCATTCTTGATCTGCAAACAATTTTTATGTAATAAAAAATGATTCACCAACTAATTTCTGTATAAAATACCTTCAAATTTTCCGCTAAAAATAGGGCGTGTTTTAGATTATGTCATATTACCATGGAAACCGAAAATTCTCATTACTGAGAATATTAGGATTGATAAGTTGAAAAGCTATTGCAACATCAACTGCCGGTGCTTTCATTACAAACGAGCAACCCTTTAATAAAGGTGAGTAACAATGGCAAGTGGAAAACTACGTTGGAACAGTTCAAGGTAGCACCATTCTGTTTGTCATTTTTCTGTGTCATTAAAGTTTACAAGCCTCCCTGCCGACTACTGTTCTCCTTCGCTGCGAGAGGTCTCGCCCTCAGAGAAACTCCTAAGGGAAAGACCTTTGCAGCGAAGTAGAATAATAGTGTCAAAAATCTACGGGGTGGCTAAAATTTACGAATGATTACTTATAATTAAGTTTTAAGCATTTCTTGCCGTTTTATTGGATTTAACAGCTTGAAATGTAAGAATTTAGTTTGTTAACGACTTCTTGCAAAGTGAAATTTTTTTCAGATCAGTTAAGGTTAATTTACTACATAATGTAATTGCGCAATAGTGCAATTACAAAATCCAAGACGACCCCACTAGGGACGGGAACGGAGGCAGGAGAACAAGTCTTCACATAAACACTGTAAAATATTGAAGAGGACGGGGGAATCAGAATGATTTTTTAGTGTGTTTGGACTGCTCTTTTTATTGATTATGTTTGTATGGACAGTGTTTGTATGGATTGTGTTTGTATGGACTGTGTTCGTATGCACTGTGTTTATGTGGAATGTGTTTGTATGGACTGCGTTTGTATGAACTGTGTTTGTATGATTGTGTTCGTATGGACTGTGTTCGTATGCACTGTGTTTGTGTGGAATGTGTTTGTATGGACTGCGTTTGTATAGACTGCGTTTGTATAGACTGTGTTTGTATGATTGTGTTTGTATGGGCTGTGTTTGTATGAACTGTGTTTGTATGGACAGTGTTTGTGTGGAATGTGTTTGTATGGACTGCGTTTGTATGGGCTGTGTTTGTATGGACTGTGTTTGTGTGGGTTGTGTTTGTATGGACTGTGTTTGTATTAACTGTGTCTGTATGGATTTGTTGTTTGAACTGTGTCTGCATGGACTGTGTTTGTATGTTATCTTTTACTTCCTTTGCTAGTACAGTATAACTGAACCAAATCTTACACTTAAGCATGACACTTCTTAAAAGGCAGTCAATAACAGTTTCTGTCCAACTGAGTTCGGACTCATCAGTATTACATAATCATAACACTTACAGGACCTTAAAATTGCTGGTGCGTATCAAATGATCTATAGAAGATCCTGTGCTAATTTTGTATGAAATAAAATGGAAACAATACCTGTGCGTTGAATGTTCAACTATGTTATAATGTTTGGTCCATAACATTTTTTCTCACTTAACTATTTTATTTTAAAGATTAAAATGATTTTAATAAGTTGTTCGCGTGTTGTTCTTGTTTTCTGTTTGATCTGCAAAAAGGGAGAAGGATTTGGTTAATTTTTGCTTGTATTTTAATTTTCATTTACTGACAATGCACAACACACGAGTGACTGACGTGAAAATGTTCACTGGTTGTTCGAAAGTGGGTATACTAAAACCAGTGTTTAAACTTTAAACTAAATCCCTTGAATCTTGGAACACTAAAGCTGGTTTTTATAAAGATTTGTTAAAACATTCCAAGTATACACAGTTACGTAGACCCGAAATGACAATCCAAACGAGTCTATAAGGAAGTAAAAGAAATCGTGAGTTGACCCTTAAACTGACAAGCCTTTTGGCTCAAACATATACAAGCAAGGGGGAATTCAGAGAACCCTCTTCCCATGATTTTCAATATGCCTCATCCGTTCATCTTAAGATTTGTCATTTGCCATTTAAGGCTGGTCACGTGATGATTTACTAGTTGCTATGGTTACCAGAACTACATAAGGCTGAATAAGATGCAAAAAAAAACTCATTTGGAATGTCAAACGTAACTAATTTCGAAAAAACCCACAAAACTCTTATTTTTCAAGAAAATCGTTTTCCACATTTCAAAGAAATATTTTCCAAATTCTAATAATGGTAGCAAATTGAAATTCACATAAAAAAAAAACGTGTTCACTGATAGGTAACAACTACTAGAACACATTTGGAAAATTTTAAAATCCCTGTACAAAATTGCAAAAAGATCGCAAAAAGATCGAGGGGGGGGGGGAGGGCTTAACGACCCCCCTCCCCTCCCTCTCCCTCTCCCTTGCCTGTTTAAAGGTTCAAGTTGGAATTTAACCCTTGTTTAGCACTGACTTACTTACGCTGAGCAACTGAGCCTGGAAGAATACTTGTGTTGTTGTTGTTATAAAAGAGAATGTTTAAACATCGTTTTTTCCAGTGTGATGAAAAAGCGTAACGTTTATGCCTTGTTAGAGGTTTTGTTCGTTGCTAATCAAAATGATTCAATTGGCTGAGCCGTAAAGCCCCCATGGAAGTAAAGTGTAGATTAATTTGAATTGCACAGATAATAACAAAAGATTTCTCAAAACCATAGTTGATAGAACTGCTGGTTATGAAGCTCAACAGCACAAGTACAACGTACAAGGGCAATGAACAAAAAATACAGAGAATAAAAACATATCACAAAGAAACTGGCCATGTCGCATAACTAGTTCGCTCAATTAACTATGTCAAAACTAAAAACTAAAAGAGCATCTGATCATCAGTAGAATTCTTAAAATGCTAGCATTTTCACAATTAGTTTCGACTCCATTAAGCCCCTGATCTAGATCAATTGCAGAATGTCGCCGGAGCCACCCACTAAGTGAGCACAGTTACTGAACAGCAACTAAAAACGTTTTAGCAGTCGAGGACTCCAGTCAATAGATCAATTGCTCTCTTAAGGTCAAGACAATGTACATTTACCGTTCAGCGTATAACAAGGATGTTGTAACCCCGGTGATGGTGTGAATAATCATGTCCGTTGACCCTGAGATACGCCCGTCCACATCCGGGACCTTTACCCCTGTCCTCACATCCTTCACTGCGAAGCTGAATTGAGTAGAAATAGCCATCTAAAGAGAAAAGTAGAGTACAACACAATATATTTCCATTTCACCTTAAGATATTTACATTTTTTCCCTTATTTATTTCTATATTTGCAAGTAACTTCTTAAAACGGAACAGAAGGTAAAATTTCTAAATATAGACAGGAGTATATTAGTAGGAGTGTAAATCTCTCAGCAGTGCCGGTACTACAAATGTGAATGAGCCTGTTTGCGTGTGAAGTTATTTTTAGATACCCGTCCCGCAGGCCGATGCGCGCGCGTTTGAAAATAGCTACGCATCATTGGACAGTTTTGTCTGATCGTGCCGTCGTGTGATGACGATGCGCTTACGTCAAGATGACCTGACGCAAGTGGAAGAAATTGTGAAAAAAATATATATATATTTGTACGATCGACCGTGGAGACAAAAAGAAAATTCGCACGCTGCAAAGGTATAAAAAGAATGCATGGGAAAACCGAAATAAAAAGTTGGGATATGAGGTTGACAGAGAACAAAGAAATTTACACGGAAATTATTCGTCCAGCCCCC
>JANSTQ010156351.1:0-11222 GCA_026167885.1 Bergia puertoricense
TTGCACCCCCCCCCCCTACACACACACACCACAGCATAAAAGCAAAATTTGCAATAGGACATAGACATGCATATACACACTCATGTAAAAAAAATCTTTTTACATGGCCTGTATAAGCACATGAACATGCACACACACACATCAGTATACATACACACGACACATGCACATTCGTATTTCCATACACATGCATGTATTCATAAAGCATGTACATGCCCATGGCAAATGATACACACGTTAACAAAATATTGCACCATGTACACATATTCAAACATTTGTATATTTCATTATTCCTGCAACAGGCTTTTTAATTAAACTAGTTTAGTTATTTTATTCATTTCACTCAAGTACTCTTACACCATCAATTCAACAGCAACCTCACATTATTTTTGAACCCCCCTACCTCTTTAGAGTATCTTGAAGTGAGTAGCCCCCCCTTTTAGGAGCCCAATCCTCCCCCCCAGACTATAAATACTTATTGGTCCTTAATTACTGCCTAAAACAGACCATCTGTGCCATTAACCTCTTGAAAAACTTAGATTGGTATCTGAACAGCATCTGTTTATTGATATTTTAGCCTGAAATGGTTTTCTTGCCAATAAAATCTCCAGCATGTGCAAAGCTGTGAAAGAGCCCTTTAAAGTTGGGTTTCTGCTGTATTATGCCAACAAGCTAGGTAAAATTAAACAGCTATGTCATACTAAAATCCACCTATAGTAATGCATGTTTTATTTTCATTTCATTTGTTTGTTTACCATATAACACATGATTATGTTACATACAAATAATTGACAGAAAAATGGAGACGATACCTTAATGAGTCATGGAGGCTTATTAGGCAAGGTTCCTCTTAAAAAGACAAGTAAAATAAACAGTTTAATTAAGTTTTCATATTACCAAGCAACTGAGACACGTTAATTTGAGCATCAGTCGTAATTTTGTTTTTCCCAAAAGTATTTCTTAAGACTATTTTCAAATATGTTATTGTTGGCAGCTTTTTTAATGGTATGAGGTAAAGCATTCGAGTTTTGGGCCTTGAAATAGTATTGTAAACTGTTTGTATTTTATTGTATATAAGAAGTGGGGTATTGGCTTCTGCAGTTTAGTCTGAAATAGGGAATTGAAAGTTGCCTTTTAGGGTCACAAATAGGGTTAGGGCTGGGCACATCCTCACCCAAAATATGGGTGAATACTCTTCCACTTCCCCCATGGAAAATTGTTAGTAAGTACTGCTTGAAGGAACAAAAACGAAGATAATATTTTTTGTGCTTGTTTCTTATTCTATATAATTATTATTACAAAAATAAAGACAACTGGTTCAAGTGTTCAAGTAACAAATTTTATTTTACTATTTTTAGGATAATACAACAACCTTGCATCAGCCAACACACGACAAAAAGTTTTGGCAAGAAAAAGTCCAAAACCAATTTGATGTTTGCTGAGTGCTGCCCAATGCAAGACAGATGAGCCAACACACTAAATTTCCATGTCAAATTTGATAATAAAGCTTTGATATGTCGAATCCATGTTCATTGACAGTAGTGCCAAAATAACTATGAATGAAAAGCATTCAACAGGCTCAAATGCTGTCAGAAAAAAGGCAATAAAATTGATACCTAGTGCTGGATATAGATTATAAACACTAAATTCTAATATTCTAAGAGAAATGTTATGTGATATTGCTAATGGAGGAAACCATTTTTGTTACTGTTCTGTTGTGGAAAAGACAACAGAACAACAACAACAAGCCTCGGAATCTTTAATGTTTGTATACGTCACTATAATATTATTGTCAGATAAAATACCAAAACTATTCTTGAGTCACCCAGGGTTATATCTGTGGGGCCAACCATTTGACTTTTATTGGGTAGGGGGTGATCTTATGATGCAAGTTTTTCTTTATTTTACTGGAATGCTGCAGGAATTTAACTTGGTCAAAATACAGAGGCTTTAAGTTGGAACTTGGTACTACAGAATTTTTTCCCCTCAACTGCTCATTTGCAGGACACTTATTTTCAAAATCACTGTCTTTCTCGTCAAAAATCAAATGATTGGCTCCTAATGGGGTTTCTTAAAAGTCTCCTCCAAAAAAGGCCTAGTAGATGGAACCCTGTTGACAAAAGTTTGGCTTTTGATAGTAAAGTTTGAAAGCCTTTAATTTCCCATCTGATGCCCTTAAAAATATTATTGGCACAAGTGAACAATCCCTATATCTACTTGACAGCATTACTTTTTGTTTTTTAAGCTGTTAGACAACCAGTCAAGCCCTTCATACAACCCGTCACCACTTGTAGCACAAGTCGCTTGGATATACCAGCTTCTATTACGGAGGCTGTGCAGGCCAAGTTTGTCTGTAATTTCTGCTGCATTCATAGCATTTGGCAAGTCCTAAAGTTAAATGAAATTAAAGAGCATTTTATTAAAAAAACAATTGTAACAGATCTAATCCTTAATACGACTGCCGCACACTGCAATGTAAAACTTAATCCCTTTAAGTCCTATACTTCACTTAATCCATTTTCAGACCAACCTTTTTAATATCTGTGTTTCTAAGAAATTAACTTACAACCCTCCAGGCTATAACTAAAATGCAATAGATATTTCTTTTGTTTGTAATTTTTACATTCAGTCCTCTTTTTTACTTTCCATTTTTATTTATTTATTTTTTTTAAATTTTAAATTAAGACTATCTTACTCCTTTTAAATGTAGGGGTTAGGTCTCAACTGGGATGAGAGTTCTGTTCCTTCCCGCTGTCACATCCAATTTCCTTTGATTTTTCACTTTTCCTTTCTAATCTTCTTTTGTGACAAATTAAATAAAGGTAGAGGTACAGGTAGCCCTTATTTAACATCTGTAGTTCCATCAGCTACTAGAGCTGGTATCAATGGAAGCCAATGGTGTGCCCTTTACCCCCTCCCCCCCTCTGTCAGTGCTCAATTTTGTAGGTATATAAAGCTAAAGCTATACAGATCAGGAAGATAAATTAAACTAATCTAAATACAAAGTAAACTAAACTAATCTTCACATAATATTGAAGCACTTCTGCTCTTGAGGAACACCCCCCGAGTTCCTTCTCTCAGTACGTTAAAAGTTCCAGGAAATTTCAAGGACTGAGCATACTCAGTCAGCTCAATTCATATATCAGATATCATCAGATATCATCACATATCTTAGCCAGCTAACCAGAAAGCTCCAGGTTCGCTTCCTGGTCTGACAGTTATGGTGTGTGAACTTCTTTTGACCCACAGGATTGACAAACCTTGGGCCAACGCGGCCAGTAGTTTAGCATCCCTGCCCAAGGATAGTGGATGACCCACTTTCCTTGGGCAGGGATGCTAAACTACTGGTCTCATCCGCCCAGGATTTGTCAATTCTTAACTGTTATGGGCTGCTGATGTAAAAAAGAGATAATTCTTGTCTTTAAAGACACTGGTGCCCTACTTTATACGTGGGATAACTGTAGTTGAAAATTGGAAAACACAAAAAATACCCTTTTACCAACTAGAAACATCACAAACAATAAAAGTAATGAGACATGATTGAAAATTTTTGATACAACAAAGTAAATAATTTATATTTAGAGACCGAGTTTCTTTATACATGCAGTAAGAAATTTAAAATTGAAGAATCCTGCCAGAGCCTCTCACAAAAATATCCTGTTTTTCAAGGAATTCCAGACATTCATTATTTCTACAAATCCAAGAAAATAAAGGGTTCAGAAAGAGGGGCCCCATGGATCGCCCTTTTTTCAATTCCTAGATCTATCACAGGGGTTATCAACTATTACTATCACAATGTCAGAGATCTGAAAACTTGTTTTTTTTTTGAGTGAGTTTGACACTTGATCATGAAATGGAAAAATGGGATGAGAGAGAAAAAGAAATGTGAAAGAAAGCAGAAGGAAGGAACTGTGAGCATTGAACTCTTTGCATCTGCACTGAATGCTGCTCTGCTGGAGACATAAAGTAGATTTTGTGGGGAAGTAGGTCTGCTTGGCAAAAGCTTTTAATTTATCATCTTTTCCTTGCAACAAAGATTAAATTCTTGAAACCATTTAGCAGTCTAATCAGCTGTGACCTATATTGTCTTTGGTGAAGAAACAGGTGTTTCACATAAATGACTCCAGCTATCAACAATACTTTGCACATGTCTAACACAAATAGAAACAAGTGTTCTTCAATTCTGTGTTTGATTTCAATTTGTTTGAACTGCCTTGCTTTCATGAATTTTATCTTGCAATGCTAGTAAAATACCATTAAAATGGAAATAATTATTCACAACTTAATGAGATGGAAATGTGTTAAAAAGTGTTTCGAAAGGTCGTTTTAAGTATATTTTATCTGTTTGTAAAGTTTGATGCTGATTTCTTACATTTGCTATGTCTGCATTTATATTAAAAAAAACAGCCACATGTTTTGGCACAAAAGAAGTCAACTTCAGTGGAAAGTGAAGAACAACTAAAAATACAGTGTATCAAACAAATTAAAGTACTTTTAAATAATTTGGAACTTTATATAAAACTGATTTTGTTAAATAAATTTACCATTTCCTTGATGAGTAATGTATAAGTCAACTCCAAAAGTACCCGTCCCCCCCCCCCAAAAAAACAGTAGACCCCTGGGCATGACATTTTTAGTTAAATACCCCACCATGAAAATCTTTTCTTTGGTCAAATACCCATTCTTCCTCAGTGGTCAAATGCCCGGTCCCCTGAAGCAACAAGATCCAGACCACTTTCTGGAAAATTGTCCAAATTCTTTAATATTGAAATTTTAGGAATATAAGAAAGCATGGAAAACAGTTTAGTGTCAAAATCTGAAAAAAATAAATGTTTCTGGGGAAGTATGGCACAAACTCCCCTATAAGCTTAGGCTTTAATGCTCACAGGTTTAAAAATCTGGTCCAAGCTTTCTCGGTTCTGTTACTGCAGAAAGTGAAACTTCAGTTATATGGAGAAACACGTTACAATCGTATGTAACAATCGAAAATGTTTATTAAATTCATGAAATATAATTTAAACAGCAGCTCCAGCTGTATCACAAACCACTCTTCAGTATATGGTGTCAAGTAACCTTATTAATATTTACTTTTGTATTCTATTTTTCGACTTTTATTAAATTCATTATTATTGAATGTATAATACTACACTGAACTTGTGCAGCTACAACAAAAATGAGAACAACTCTTTGTAGAACCTAGTTCTTGATTGATAACGATGAATATTTTAATGATATACAAACTGCTGCAAAGTTTCATTCTGATGTTGAATGCCCCGGGGGTCGCAACCTAAATAGGTGCCAAATTCCTGGCTATCTGGGATTTAACTTGTGTTAAATCCCTGGGGGTTGCCCAGGGGAGGGGAAAAGAGGGGCACTTTTGCATTTGACTCATTCATAAAGACTGATTCTCAAAAAAAATTGTGTATTTAAAAAATAAACTGTCTCACTGGCACTTACAGCAGAGCATCATTTTTTTTCTCTAACTTTTTACTTTTTCAAAAAACTGGACCGCAGAGTCCAAGAACTCAGAAAACTAAACTAGTCTGGTCTAATTTTACTTTTAAGTGCATTAATTATAATTAACATCTTAGCTAATTTTACACTTTTGGCCATTGTTGCCTTTAACTGATACATCTGTTTTCTTGTTTACTGAGACTTGAAAGATATCTAGAACAAATCAAAAATGGATTGATACAGTACCACTGATTTGCAAATTTTAAAATTTAATAATGAAAGTTCAAGCCAATGTGGAGGGAGATAGTTATAAAAGGAGACCAATGTTTTTTTCTAAAACAAACAAAATAATAAGGAAGATAAATTAAAAAAATAAGAAATAAAAAAACTGGGACTAGCCTTACAAGAAAAGCTATTATATTAAATTAACTACAATCACTGATTGATTTGACAAATCAAATTATTATGCACTTAAACTTCCATAAAGACATTTTTTTTATGAATTCCTCAGACTCCTTAACTGTGCCTTTCTTCCATATATATTTCTGCACAATCATAATACATGTACTGAAAGTTGTAACTGCCAAGCAAACATATGCATCTCATACATACATAAAGCCTGGGATATCATTAAGTACTGCAATTGACAATAATATGATCAGGGTTCTTCTCCTAATCCCAATCTAAAATTTATGGACTTTTTGAGGACTTTTCATGGTACAGTAAAGTCATTTTTATGGACCCACAGTACAAGCTTGTTGCATCCAAATACAAGAAAAAAGCCTCCAAAAATTTAGCAAAGTAACCTTTGATTTAAATAAAGTACTGCAAAACAACGCTTGGTCTATTAAAGGAATAAAACAGTGTCGCGCATGGCTCTATACAAGAATAGAACACAGAGTGACGTAGTAGGACACGAGAAAAGTGTTGAGAGAAAATGAGGCGAAGACGAATACAACCAAATTGTATATGTAATTATGAAGTAAAACAAGTTCTTTTGTGATTGGTTGATATCAATCTGATATTTTCTTAATGTTTTTTTTATCTTTGTTGACTTTCTCTTAATTTGGGATGACAGACAAAAATCCCTGCCCGTGCAGCCAAACAAAGTCTATTATCCAGAATAAGGATCTGTGCACATGGAGTACTTTAGCGTGAAGCTTTGTAAAAGTATTGAAGCTCAGAGGTACGTTCCTGTTATCTGAATGTATATAAACTAAAATAGCTATTAGTATAACATAGTAGGAAGTGTCTTCTAAGTGGGAACGAAACGTCTCAACTGGGAACGAAACGTCCCGTGTTTGGGAACAAAACGTCTACTATTGGGAACAAAACGTCTTAGGAACGAAACGTCTGGATACCGTATATACAGTATGATCATTAACTTTAACAACAATGCCATTAAAAATACAACTGTGAGGATGACAATATGTTCAGAAACTATGTTATTGTCTCGTTGATGTAGGCAATAAATGGCATTTGATTTGGATAGTTTGACAGTTGAATTTAAGTAAATTTAAAACATGTTTTATATCAAGTTATACTTTCTGGGCTAGTTTGTTTTCTTGGTGATGTATTTTCACTGGGTCTAGGTATTTTTTTTCTAATACCATGGGTGACAAATTACTCCTTAATTTTGATGCGAAATTTCAGCAGTAATTTGTAATTTCACATGTGAAATTACAAAATTGCCATAGCAACGCTTGGCTGAATCCCAAATCCAAGATGGCGCCCAGAGTTAAATTGTCTGCCATTATGTTTCCAAGGTCTCAAAGGTTTAAGCTCGTTTGTTTTTGCTTGAGTTTCATCTCGGCCAGTTTTCTTCATAGCTTTGGCCACACAACAAAGTTTTAGCTCAACATATACTTCAAAACGTCTCAAAACCGGCAAAATCAAATCGTCAAATACATCGACATGGCGTCGAGCGGTTTAAGCAGTGGCCAATACAATTTGAGTTCATTCATGGCGAACCATACTGAGCCAAGGTAAGAGATGTTTGACAATTGAATCAACGTTAAAACGTCTTAACAACAGTGAGAATGATTCTAAAGGGCATTTTGTTGAAAAACTTGGAAAATTGTGAACTTTATGTCTGCTTTAAACTTTTCAATACTTTGTCTTTGAGTTCTTGACTGCAATAAACAAGTCAGAAAACCTGCGATTGTGAGCGTAATTTGTCACCCATGATATTAATATGTAATCAAATGTTAACTCGTAAAATTAGGAAATAATTTCACTTGCGTGTTGTCAAAATTCTAGTAATTATCAGGATTTTGACAACACGTGTGAAATTATTTCCTAATTTCACTCGTCACCATTTGATTACAAATACTAATCCTCTGACATCCAACTACAGGGAGTGAACCCCCCCCCCCTCCCAGGAGGGATGTTTGCATTTTTTCTGGATGTGGCTTTGTCACTTTTCCATGCATGAATGCTGCATGTGTAAACTAAGCTTGATCATCTGTAGTTTGAACAACAAGAAAAGTAGTATTCATTATTACATAAAAGGCATAAAACAATACCTGTTTGTTCGCGAACACTAGCAATACTGCGTCTCTCAGCTCGTCTTCTGCTAACATCCTGCTTAATTCTTCTCTAGCTTCGCCAACTCTCTCCCGATCGTTACTGTCCACCACAAATATAAGCCCTAGAGTATCAAATATGACACATAAATGCCGGTAAGAAGCCAAGTATAATAATTCTACACAAAGTAGCAGTTAGTAACTTCAGCCGGCCATGTTGAATACTTTGATCAAATAATCGCAAATTACAGCCATACCTTGTGTGTTCTGAAAATAATGGCGCCAAAGCGGACGAATTTTATCTTGGCCTCCAACGTCCCACACCGTAAAACTTATATTCTTGTACTCAACAGTTTCAACATTAAAACCTGAATCGAAAAAAACGAAACCAAGATTATTAAAATGAGTTTTCCTGATCAAATGACATCGAACCAAGCGTCACCATGCCGGGAAATAAAACCGATTAGATCAATTACCTATCGTTGGAATCGTAGTAACTATTTCTCCAAGTTTTAACTTGTAGAGAATTGTTGTTTTACCGGCGGCGTCTAGACCAACCATTAATATTCTCATCTCCTTCTTGCCAAACAGGCCAGAGAATAGTTTTGCGAATGCACTCCCCATCTTTCGTTCAGTTTCTATTCCTCTGAAGACAACAGAAACAAACATCACAAAAATTGCAATAATTCAGAAATTTGTACTTCCTCAAAAGATATCATGAGATGCTTTAAAAGCTCCTAAAAATCTACAGATATTTACCGTACTAAAACTGCTCAATCGTCCCGAGATTGCGTGCTCTTTGGGGGCAATAAAGGATAAAATCTCAACGCCTTCGAAGCAGCGAACAGAGGAAGGACGGAAGGACGAATATTTGCTTGGTAGCCAAACTCCGGGGGACGCGCGACATAGTGAAAAAATTGAGACTGGGGAGAATGGGAAAGGAACTGGCATCACTTCCGGGGAGGGGTGGGGAAACTCCAATATAAAAGAGCGGGGATGCTTGTCGGAAAATTTCAATTGCATTCCTAAAAGGTATCAATCTGAGTGTAGTTCAAGCTGAATTATACACTTAAAAGGTTCCAATCAGAAAACTCGACGGATTAGAAAGTTATTAAATAATGTCACGATTACAAATTAAGGCTACATATCAGTTCAAGTGTGAAAAGCCATTCCGCTTCAATTCAAGTGAACAACATGATTATGAAGTCGAGAGCAGGCACTTACAGCAAATGCATGGAAACTTGGCACCTAATCTCGACATCATGTTATTGTTTGCAGGAACTGAAGCGTAATTCGGAATCGGCCCACTGACTGTGGTATCACTAAAGTAAACAGACTATTTGTAAATGTAAATATTTTGTTATGAACACCCTAAGTGGTACCAAAAAGCGTAATTTTGTGTACATCGATCTAGCCACGGTGGCCCATATAGCAGATATAGGACATGAGTTCAAACTTTTTCTAAATAAATTTGTTAAACAGACACTTTACAACAAAATCATGAGTTGTAAACATCAATTAAGCTACAATTCGAATTTTTTGGCAGAAATCCGAGTTGTAAAAATTCGATACAAATCTTTCAATTTACAACTCGGACTTTTACAGCAAAAATCCAAATGGTAAAATTTGCTTAATTTACAACTTGGATTTTTAATGCAAAAAATACAAGTTGTAAAAGTATTTCACTCTGCAACTCAGATTTTTACTGCAAAAATCCGAGTTGTAAAATTTTCATAATTTACAACTCGGGTTATTAATGTAAAAATATGTGTTTAATTTAAGTTGCTCTTATCTATTCAAAACTTATACTTTCCCGTCCTTTCCAGTACAACTCACAACCGATTTCAGAAAGTTGCCAAGTTTTGTACTAATCCAACAAAATCGTAAAAAACATTAGTGTCAATCATTGGCAACACGGGACGGGCAAAGTATAATTTTCTAAAAACAAATAAGAGTTGCTTATGGTCGCTCGACACGACAAGACTGACAAACTTAAATTATAAGAAGAAACATCATTATCGGTATCGTTAGCGCTAGCGTTATCCGGTTAGCGTTAGCGTTATCGTTATCGTTTTTGTTAAATAGTTACCGTTACCATTATCGTTATCATTATCATTATCATTATCATTGATATAATCAGTATCATTATCATTATCATTATAATATATATTATCATTATCAATATCAATATCATTGTCATTACCATTATCATTATCATTTCCATTGTCATTATCATTACCATCATCATCATCATCATCATTATCATTGTCATTGTCATTATCATTATCATTGTCATTGTCACTGTCATTGTAGTTCTCATTTTCGTTTTCGTTGTCATTGTCGTTATCATTGCCATTATCATATCAGAACCAGAACCAGATCTAGAACGCTAGGTTTAGCATGACTTGAATAAAATATTGTCTGACGTTGTTTGAGAAATTTCATATATTAACCCTTTAAACACGAGATACGTCATTAGACATATTTTGGAGCGAAGAAATATTATGATAATGTCTTACATTGTTATATATGACATCACAAGCTTGCCAATATTTTCTTGTGTTGTGAGATGGATGGATCTTGAAGGTCTGAATTGGATAAGAACTACCGGAACTAGGACAAAAAACCTGCCAAAATGTTCATGGAAAATCTTTTGAAAATTTTTATGACCAAGCACGGCCTTTCCTTTTGGCTCAGTTTGCAGCTCATGTTCCAAGCTAGGTAGAATTTTTTGTACAGAGCACGAGACTAAGAGCAAAACGAGGCCAGAAATATCACGGGGAGAAAACAAAGAAGAGAAAGCAGCGCAAGCAAAAGTAAAAACAGGATTTCATTGCAAAAAACTAAAAAAGACAACTAAAATTAACGCTGAACTCTGTGCATGCCTCAAAAATCGAGCAATTCTTGCTGTATTTCAGCCAAACGAATAGAATACCTCCGGCCTCCAGGCGCGTTGGCAGGGGGGATGCGTAGTGTACGTACACCCCCCTTTCCCCCAACGGGCCGAAAAGGTCTGCCTTTAAAGAAATAATTTGGCCAACAATATGTGAACTTGTGATAAAACAGATAATAAGTGCCTTTTTTCTTCTTTTGATCACTCCACGTTCTCTTTTTATACCATGAAAACGCACGAAGTGTAATCCAAGGCAACCCGAGTGTTTTTCAAATTTTACTTGCGTGAGCATGCCCCCCTGACCCCCCCTTGGGTGAGCATGCCCCTGGAACAACCCCTCCCCCCCCAGG
>JANSTQ010156362.1:0-11222 GCA_026167885.1 Bergia puertoricense
GGGCATAATAGAGAGAGGGGGCTTATTGGAGAAATTACGATAATGAATTTTTGAAATTTGCATTTGTTCTGTAGACCACAACCAAAATTTTAGTTTCCTTCGCGGTAATTTTTGTTGAACAAAATGAAACGTCTTCAGCTTATGTTCTTACAATACTCAAAACCAGTTTGTTTCCATGTGGCGAGAAAGAGCCTGGGTTAAAAAAATGTATCCACGACACAAACCTCAGAATACAGTGGAACTCTACTATTTGGAACTCGGTTGATTCGAATTCCCCGCTATTTCGAAGTCAGACTGAATTCCTTTGGCCATATTTTTCAGTCATTTACTATCGGCTATTTCAAACCCCGCTATTTCGAACTATTTTTCCTTTCCCCTGACAGTTCGAAATAGAGGGGTTCTACTGTAGTTATATATATACCAAAAGTGCTATGGCAAAATTTGTTCAAAGAAATTGCAAACCTACAATCTTTACTTGTTGACTAGTGGCTCAGTGGTCGACTCGAAAACCTGAGCGTGTAACCTAAAGGTCGCGAGTTTACCCCGACCTGGCCCTGGAACAAGGCACTTTACTCGCCTTGTTCAAGTTGATTCTGCTGTATAAAGGAGTACTAGCGTTTGTGGGGGCTAGCCTGCGATGAGCTAGTATCCCGCCCAGGGGAGTCACAGACTCTCATCCGCTTAACATTACGGAAACCGGAGATGAATGCCGATCTTATGAGCCACTCGGCTCAGTAAAAGATTTAGCTTTTTTGCGTACCAACAAAGTAATGAATATCTTTTATTTTGTTACCATGACCATAAACGTCTAGCAAAAACTAAGCCAACTGGCATGGAACATCTGAAAAACTCATCGAGGAAAATGTTTATTATTTTACTGATCAAAGATCACGTCTCCCAAAGTAGAGATATTAACTAGACATTTGATCTTTTTTCTTCGACTAAAAGATAACTTGTCTACCAAATTTGGAAATTATATGTAACATAAAAAAGCCAAAACAGAAAGAAGACCGTTTTCCTCTTTGGCACACTCCCTAAATACGACTTCGAATACAACCCACCTTTCTCAACCTGACCGAGTTTTACCAATTCTTCTCTACCAACCTCTTCGATGTAAACCTTTCTGTAATACTGACATCTCCCTGAAAAAACGGTAATCAATTGCAAGTTACAGCTGGATCTTAAAAGTACACAGATAGATCGATCTTTGTAAAAGACACTTTATTTATTGAGGGTAACGCATTTACATCCATAGGAAGTACTCTCCCATGTGGCCCTCGCCACAACACCGGGATTACCCTACTCTTTTTGAGAAGTGTGTGGGTTCTTTTAAGTCCCCAGAGATTTAGCATTTTAGGAGACTAGACCAACGGCTTAACGACCCTATCCGCGGACGGTGTAGCGAACGAAGGTCAGACCTTCTGGTTGGCAGTCAGGGATCCCACCAACTGTGCTACTGACGCACATGAACCCAACCGAGATTGCCCCGCTCTTTTCGAGAAGTGTGTGTTCTTTTAAGTCCCCCGAGATAACATTTTTGGGAGACTAGACCAATGGCTTAACGTTTCTGTCCACCGACGGTGTCGGGAAAGAGGGTCACACAAGGTTCAACGCTCGACCAGGCCGGGACTTTAACCGGGAACTCCTGGTTGGAAGTCAGAAATTTGCCAACTGCGCTAGCCTCCCACACACCTACAAGGAACCATCACAAAAGAATATACAAATACCTACTTTTTTCATTTATGTAAATAAATTTCAATTAAGATAGGTACAAAATGACAATTAGATACCATAGTAACAAGAATATTTTTGAAAAAGTTATCGGTGGAAAAGAAAATATTAATAGCTCTTGGAGATTGAATTCAGACGAGAGAACTTTTTTTTAGGAACATCCGATCTTTAGATTCATCCGACGTTAACTACTCAATTATTTTATGGCGCTGGTCAGCGCCGGATCGAACAAGTCGCTCGCCCTCCCAGGCTATTACTTTTTTTTTTGTTTTTGTTTATGAAGTTTCACATGATGAAGCACTCGTTTTTGGTATATGATTCTATCGCGGTTCTTGCTCTCATGCATTTGCACACGGCTTCGACCATATATGTAACTCTTGATATGTGCGGTTAGCTCTGCTCCCCACCCCCGTCCCAATCTTAAGGTTGTATCAACGTTTTTTTAACTAGAAGTCTTTGCAGTGAAAGTTTTAAAAAAACAAGTTAAGGTCCGTCTGACTGCAGTTCAATTATCGTCCAATCACATCTATGCCAACCACCAGATCGCCCAACTGTCTTTACACATGCCCTCCATTGCTCCCTGTCCATCATCAACGTTCTGAGTTCTCCTGTACTATCCATTCCATTATCTTCCAGCAAGTTATCAATGTAGTTTCTTTTTCTTCTTCCCCTGTTAGTGTATCCGTCTTATTGTTCCCACAGAACAAAACGCATTGAAAAGGTTAACGACGTCAAACGCGATAAAACAAAAGCCTTATTTCTCAGGCCACGTGCAAAATAAAGAACTTGAAATTTAAAAGTAGCTTTCTGCTGCAGTTGACTGCTTTTCTATTTCAATCAATGGGGATGAAGTGACGACATATGAAATAAAGGACAGGGATTTTGCAAAGAAATACGCGTAGTTATTAACCCATATGGAGCACCCTTAATCGCCGTACCGAGCACTATAATACTATTCGGAAAGCCTCAGAGATCGACGGACTAGGAGGACGTTAACCGGCTACTCGGGCCATATCTGTATCGTCCCTTCTCTCATGCGCTCAAAAGAACGCAGGCTTGACCACGATGATTCACTGATGACTGATACGCGTTTTTGATGCGAAATCTTTAAGAAGGTCCAACGATTTTATTGCGGAACATCAAATTTAAAAGCTGAAAGGAAATTTTTACATCGGGACTTGTTATTCTATGTCAGTTGTTTTTCTGCTGTTGCGCTGCAGTACCAACAAACATTTGCATAAAGATGTAGAGATCTAATGAACTGCAAAACGAAATAACAAGAAAAATGTACAAAAAGGTGTTTGTCAAATGAATCGCAAATTACAGAATACCAATCCAATGTTGAGGCAACCCACTGAAAATAACCGAATTAATTTCTTTTCCAAGACTACGATACTGTTTTTAACAAAACTACAGAGAGCTAGTGTACTAATGAAATGAAAATATAATTAGGTTGTATATCTTCCCATAATGTAACGCTTCCATAGCATTTTGCTTCGCAATTGTTAACTTCTAGTTTAGTAAAATAGACGTGGACAAACTTAGTGCTCATACCTTCTGCGACAAAGAAGAGATGTTCTGGTATTTCACCCTGGTTGATGATGACCCGTCCCGCTTGGTACTCCTGGACAGAAATACGAGACCCAAAATTCATTAAGTGGTTTGCACAGACACTTGACAGGGAAGTGTCCACTTTGATCAAATTTGTTTTTACAGATTAAAACCTAAAGGTAAGTTATCTGAGAAGCTTCTTTATCTTAACTTTTAAAGTATTTCCCACTGAGAAAGAAGTGCGCAAGTGGATTTTGAACAAACGTGTTATCACAAATTGAAATTTTCTGATTTTTTTTCACCTTCATTTCTACTATAAGAAAGTGTTCAAGTGGATCAGATTATAATGAAACGTACTGTTACATTGAAACAATTAAGATGTAGGTTTCTGAATCTGGAGAGCTTTTTTCCTTCGTTGAGTATTTTTCATTGATAAGAAAGTGCTCAAGTGATGTTGATGAACTATATTGTTACAATGAAACAATTTTAATTAAAAGATAAAGCTTTCTGAGTCTGGAGAACTTTGTTTACCGTATAAGGAAGTATACAAGTGGACTTTACCTAGATGATATGTATTAATACAGGATGAAGCTAAGGAGAGCTTTTTACTTGCATTAAGCATTTTTACTGCGGTAAGGAAGATAGACAAGGGGATTTTGATCAAATATATTATTTAAGTGAAACAACATAAAGATTTCTGACTCTAGATCTGGAGAGCTTTTTCATCTTCTTTTAGTATTTTTCACTGATAGTCAAGTACGCTAGTGATTTCATAAAAAATAGAATATTACTATACAGTTTCAAACAACTTGAAACAAGGGAAGATTTCGGAGCTGCTTTTTTGTGTACAATATTTTTGATGTTTTCAAATTCACTGGATTACAAGGTATCATTTTCAAACTAATCAAACCTAGGTCACTTTTTGTTACTCTTCTCGCTTCATCTTATCAATTCATTTCATATATATCACATCACAATTATCTTAAAGTCGGCATTGGCTGTAGAAATTTAGTTTACATACGCGGTTTTTATAAAACAAAATGATTTGACTCTTGAACTGCAGGACGTAACAAATAGAATAAAATAACGTTTTTTGCATAACATGATAAAAGATAAAAAATGTTAAGATTTTGTTTCAATAAACAAGCGTCTGCGACAAATGAAGATGACAAATGTTGAAAATATTTTTTAAAGCAAACCAACCATTTTTTTGCCATTTGTCACACTTTTTAGATAACATTATTTCAGAGGTTTTTACGATTACTAAATTTAAGAAGCTTTTGAAGTTTGACTCTGTTCTCAGTGAGTGTTTCATAAAATATTCAGTTTAATTTGATTCAATTTATAAATCAGTTAACTTCTTACGTTGCCAGGCACCTAAAGCCGTTCACGTTCAGACGTTGTGTATCTGCTTGTTTCAATTCCTTTCTGTTTATCTAACCAGTCTGTTAGATACTTTGCTAAATTTAAAATCAATAATCTTTCAGCAGACTTTGCAATAGGATTTACCAGATTAGTGTTATGTTGCAAACGAAACGATAAAATGCATTTGTTGCCTGTGAACAGACATTTATGTTCCCGGCAAGCGGGACCAACATTCTCAAAGCGGTATATTGGTATTTATCAGTTACCGGCTTTTTACTACAAAAACACTGTTTTCAGAAGACTTATTTCTTTCAAAATTGAAACATTAAGGGGAAACTTTTAGGTAAAAATAGATCGAAGAAATAGTTGAGAATGATGTCTCACTATAGGCTGATTAAAGAGCAGTTTAGTATTGTGATATCATCAAGTTTAAAAATCTCCTTTCATATTTGCAATTTCTAAATTACAATTGATGCTTTAAGTTGTGCACAGATAAAGAGATTTGAAAACCAGGCTGTGAAAAGAATTCGAACTTTTCAGTTTAAATACACACAAGGTGGGTGATCTTAAATTAATGGAAAAGTTAAATTCACGAGCAATACCTGTCGAGCCATTAAAGTCACCATTTTAGCTTTGTCCTCACGTGGTAGTTTCTTCAGAACTCTCGTGTTGTTTATGTAATGTTCAATTTCTTTCACATAACGATTCTGAACTTGTTTTACGGTCTGGTGAAATTTCTGGCGGTCAATCCTCAAAAACTCGCAGGTTTCCAGGCTTCGCATTTCGTCTGGTGGTGGAAGATCATATTTGGGTCCATCGCTCGACACTAAGCCCAGATACTCTCCAGCAACGTGTGTATACGAAATATCACAGCCACTTCTGTTGTTACCTTCAAAGTCATTATTAACCGTGTATTTACCTTCCACCGACCCGGAGAGGATGTAATAGCAAGACAAAATGTCTTCTTCTCTTTTCTTCCTTATTACTACATTGCCGTCAACTCGTTCATAATTTACACAATAACAAAGTGCCTCTTTGATGATCTGTAGACCTTTATGGACTGTTTTTAAACCAGAAACCACTGATTTCAAAGCGTGAAGTTCACCTTTGCTTCTCCGTCGAGTAAGTGGTTTTCTCAGAATTCTGAGAGTATCGTTAGTTACAACGATTCCCGCCTGAGCGCGAAATAGACGTTTGTTAAACACTGGCGGAGGATCATGAAAGTTTTCTCTCGGGCTAACCTTCTCCAAGAGAGTCATTTTATACCTCCAAAATCTCTTAACAATATCGCATGTCTTTTTTTAGCGTCTGAAACATACGTTTTTAAGTTAAGAAATATTTCTTTCTCTTTATAGAGTTTCCTCAGATTTTCTGAGTAACTTCACGGAGACCGTTGCGTCGTAAACAAATTGCTTGGAGTTATAGCCATATGCAAATTTCAGACTAAAAGCAGGTGCATCTCAAAACCGGAATACTAATATGACAGATCACCAAATTCGTCATCAAGTTATGCCATTTTTACAACTAAAAGTTTGAAATAGTGATATCAAAACAGTGCTCCATTGCTTTAAGATGCCTGGCATAAAAGACGTTTATAACTTCTGCTTCTTGTCAAATATTCATTTGCTAAATAGATGTGGACATATGGGTGTTTATGTAAACCTGAAATGTGTCAGTGATCACTATGCTGGCCTGCAAATAGCCTTGACAACATATTCCAAAGAATGAGATGCCAACTTATCATTTAAAATTGCTGCTTGATCAACTTACTTTTGATGTTAATTGTGTTACTAAGGAAAGGAGAATACTTGGAAAAAGATAGGAAATCCAAGACTGGCCAAAGACATTCAGAAAACTAAAACTTTGTTAGATCACCATATATGAATTTTTCGGATAAAACATATGTTGTTATTGAGTTTCTGGTATGATAACTTGTGAATAGCTCTTTGCTGTTATTTTGTAAGAACTGAAGGTAATCGTTACATACAAATTAACATTAGTTTTCTTGTTCACTTCTTCAGTAACGAGAAGACCGTTTATACTACTAGTGGTGTGCAAGCTCGATTCAGTAAATAATTGTGGTTATTTTAAGATATGATATTACTCTACAACTGAATCCAAACTTGTTTTAATAAAATCGATTTAATAAACAACCTGTCTCTTTATACAGCATATTCCTAATAGTAATGCTTGTATTAATTCTACTTCAAGGAGTGGTTGAAATTGTCTGAAATCTATTCAAAAACGCAATATTTTTATGGCATCCAGCTTATCTATATCATAGTAACATAAAAATCGTGTTTTTGTTGAATCGAAACAAAAACCTGCACGTGTTTGAGATTTATTTCAAACCAGAATTCAACCAGTTTAGACAAAAACCACATCTAAGGAGCCTTTCGCTTTTTCATGCGGCAGCGTCATGCTCGCCGTTTTAAGCAAAGTCTTCGTCGCTCAGAAAGCAGCAAGAAGAGCTGATCTTGTAGACACTGATACGTGCAGTATGCAGAGAGGATAACAGAATACCCCTGCAACGGCTAGAATCCCTGGATTTGCAGAAAAAGAAAGTAGGCAACTACCAAAGCGATGGAAATCCTGTTGGGCCACATTGTGGTGTACAGTTTTTGCATTGATGACGCGCTCTAATGGCTTTTTGTTTTCATAATTTCTTGAGTGATAACATTTGCTAGCAATTACAATAGCACGTGCGATAGCTTCGAAA
Source organism: Bergia puertoricense (assembly GCA_026167885.1). Lineage (NCBI taxonomy): Eukaryota > Metazoa > Cnidaria > Anthozoa > Zoantharia > Parazoanthidae > Bergia > Bergia puertoricense. The sequence continues at coordinate 7,367 of JANSTQ010156362.1, forward strand.
TGAACAAACCATTCGCCAAGCTTTTGCTTTTTGCAAGTTTTGCATGAATAAAACAGGGCAAACTGAAATTTCACCGCACGTGCGACCAAGACGTGTAATTAAAAGATCTGTTAGATAATAAAACTTCTGGTTGTGATGAATAAAGGAAACGCAAGTATTCCTGCATTAAAAAATTAAACCGGCCTGCATTTAAAAAAACTGAACTGTACCTACAACACTTGACGTTTGGTATCGCCTGATAAGGCAAATCTGAACATACACACTCATACACGAATCTAAAGACGAAATTACAGCTAAACCAAAACCTTTACCCAAAATTTCAAAAGTTTTCTTAAGAAAATGAAAATCTAAATGACGTTTTTCAGCCAAATGAAAATGAATCAGGAGGCAGTTTACAGATTAGAAAATGTTATTAGAGAACGAAAGGAATCACCCTTTTGTTTTTCAAGGGTGGACGATAGATAAAATACATTTCAAGTGTTTTTAAGAAAGCGACTTTGCTATCCTTATCTCTCTTTTGTCTTGCAATGATTACACTTTTAAAAAATCAATTGACAAGAGTGTATTGAGTATCAGCTCTGAAATTGGGTTTGGAAATTTACGTAATTTGGTCTGAAAACGGGTGAGTTTTACGAGGCGCGCAGCACCCCACTAAAATAATTGAGGAGTATCCCAACCACTTCCCCTTGTCTTATCGTGTCTTGTCTTGTCTTGTCTTGTCTTGTCTTGTCTTAACGTAAACGTATTTTAGGTTTTAACGTATGTGTCTCTTGTACGACTCTAGTGCCAAGGGTGTGTTTGACCAAGCCAACCTCGCCTTCGGCTAGTACAGCATTCCATGGAAAAATGACTTTGGATTAACCCTTGAATACGTATCAATGTATATGTGGGCAAGCAAAAGGCCTTATTTATCCACTTCGGCACTTCCTTATCCTGCACACTATTACCGACAAGCTTCCAGAGCAATTGCAGATATCGATGATTCTGATTTTGTTGTGTCTCATTTACTGGTTGACATTTCGTATCATTTTGAGAAACGCGACAAGCGACAAGACTTGCTAAAGGACTTTTGTATCTTTTGTGATCAAGGTCACAGAAAAATTTTGAAGTATGGTGCAACCAGGTGGCTGAGTCCCACAGTCCCACTAGCTCGCATACTTCTATTCCATCGTAGCTGCCCATCGTCACATCAAACACTGGGGAATCCCCGTTTTTGATTCACGGCTCGTCCCGCTGAACAGCTGCGATTTTCTGGCGTGCTTGACTATCTCTTGGTCTTCGTCTGAGACAGAAGTATGTTGCCTTGCATAGATATGGACTGGTTTAGAAGGTCTTCCGGATCTGTTATCGACGAGTAGAAGTCGACTATGTCGGATATCATAAATGTGTGGCTGCATTTATTTTCGATGTTTGTGAAACAGTCGATGACCGATTGTGTGTTTCTCCACTGACTAGCTTTCGTTTTGACCTAATGTTCTTGTTGATGTTGTCCAAGGTGTTTTTGACCTAACGTTCTTATTGATGTTGACCAAGGTGTTTTTGCTGTCGAGGCCCAGGTTGTTTATTTTCGGGTTAATGAGGCGGCATTTTGGGTCGTCATAGAAATTTTCTTTGTGGTCTTTCATTGCCTTCCTGTCATTTAGTCAATTTTGTCGCTGATGTGTTGAGTTTCTTGGTGATTTCCTTATTTCCTGGTTGACGTGGTGTTTTGATCGCTCGTCCGTTTTTTTGTAGCTCTTTGTAACGTTTTTTTATAATAGTTTGTCACGTTTTGTCTTTGTCAATATCGTATATGATTCGTGTTTTGTCCGCAATTAGATACGTTGATTTTTTTAATGTCCTATTTTAGGATGTTCTGGAACTGGTTTTTAGTGTCCTAAAATCTCACGTTTTCGACGAGCCTGAGCACGTCTTCCTCGAATGGTCTCATTTCATCAATCGGTTGCGGGCCGATTTTCTGGATTGACCCTAACAAAAAAGATGGCGACTGGTACATTTACCCATAACTCCTAGCGCGCAAAAAAATGAAAACGTTCATAAAAACGTACAGAAAGGATATGAAATCTTCAAGCCTGGTATACACGATGTTGTTAGTGCATGGACAAATTTCCCAAACAATGGTCTTTCATGTTCATCTATTCACTGAGCTAGGTTCACAAGGCATTGTTGTCAAACGTACAGCCGCCATCTTTTTCGGTATGGTAGATTGAACTCGTTGGTTTGGCAATCAGGTTTTGGGTTTAAGAAGAAATAAGCTTTCCATCGCATCCGTTTATTTACATTTTCAATTTTTTTCCGGCAGTTTGAGTTACACGTGTACTGTGGAGTAATCGGGATGTTTTTCGTGGAGAAATTGAATGATAACTTTTCCATCTTCGCGGGGATTTCGTGAAGAAGAGTGCTCAACTTGGTAGGAGTGAAACATAAAATGAATAATGAACGTGGTATTCACTGGATCCGTAAAAGTGCTCAATACATAAGAACGTAGAGCTGAATAAAAAGTTAATGTTATGCTAAAATGGTAAAAAATATATATAACGATAAAACGTTAAAAGGCTAATAAACGTTTTCAAGGCTAGTAAAAGTTGTCGCGGTTTCACGCCGAAGCGATCATCAGACTAAAAAATAAAAGTATCACTTTGAATATTTAAGGAGAAGCCAGTGTTGAACTTGAAGGCTTGTAATTGGCCGCATAAAATTTATTTTCATGACAGCATTTTGAAAATGAAAATCCCGGTTTCAGAAGATATTGTTACGGTATAGTTTTGAAAGAAATATTTTGTTTCAAAATGTATAATTCAAGTTGTTTCTGTTTTGCAAGCCATTGTGTTTTTTTCCGTAATAGCCGTTAACAAATACTAGTTGTCAAATCTTATCAGAATCTTTTTTATCTAAAGCTATAATTTAGATTTGTATAATAAGAAACATCGATCTCCAAATAGATAGTGGGACTGAAAGAACAGAAGCCGTAATTAAGAGTGTCACGTTAATGTAGTTTAGGAGAGATGCGCTTTTAGAAGTTTATATTCCACTTATCTTTGGAACTAAGCACAACAAATGTTTTGCGATAGCGAAGTGAACTAGTCTACTTATCTCAGAAGGATTCATGTCGATCATTGACATGCACTTCTACTGCTGTACTGCTCAGCTACAAAATGCAGATATATTTTACGGTGTAACACTCACAAACAGTGAACGGCCGCATAGTCACGGAGCACTTTATCCTTCTAAAACTCTAAAAACGTTCAGTTATCAACTACAAGCCACATCTAAGATTCGAAAGAAATATGAGTACGTAAATTGAATACATAAAGTTAATGGGGGTCTATTATAGGGGGTCTGACGTTCCGCAAACCGCCGCATTATTTCGCTTCAAACCGTAAACCGCCGCCGTTTCTGGATATAAACCGCAACCGCTATATCTCTTTCAAAAGCCGCAATTCTAGTTGTTTCTCTATAATAGTTGTTCTTTATTCTAAGTAGTTTTAAGCAAGTCTTATCCTTCGTTGTAATGGTTAAGCAAACATACTCTTTTATTTTCATCTGTTAAAAAGATGTGAACGCTTACCTTTGTTACTGAACGTTCATAGCAGCAGTGGTAGCGGATAGGATGTTTTGTGTGTCTGACATTCTGAATTCTGGCAATATATGTGTTTTGCATGTGTGAATTGATTATTCCTCATTTTATAGCCTGTATGGGTAACATATAGGCCCCGCGTCCCAAGGAGGCAGCTCAACGAAAAGTTATAGTTGATTCTGATCTTGTACATGTATCCCTGTGTTTGAAGATTCAGTTTTGCAATAGACTATATTTTCAACCGACAAATACATCAACGCGGTAGACATGTAAGAACAA
>JANSTQ010156373.1:0-11219 GCA_026167885.1 Bergia puertoricense
TTGTGTCTAATGCCTGCCATATTACAAACAAAGTCGATGAGCTCCAGGCTGTTGTGGAAGCAAATAATGCAAATTTAACTATTATCACGGAATCCTGGCTTGATGATAGCATGCCATCTAGTGCTGTTAGTATCGGGCAATCCTTAAAATGTGTTCCGGAAGGATAGAACCACTTCTGACGGAGGAGGTGTTGTAGCCTTTGTGCACAACACTCTCCCAACTAAACAACTGACGAATCTGAAAGTAGAAGATAAGGAGGTTTTATGGCTACTCCACACACCACCTCGAACAGCTAGGCCTTTCAGCTGTGTAATTACTGCTGGCCTGTACTATCCTGAGTTCCGGAAAAACATCACTAAAGAAAGGGAACTAAACGATTATATTACAGAATGTCTCGACAATCTACTGAAGAACAACCGTCAGCAGGAATTGTGATCACTGGGGATTTCAACCACCTAGACTCGCATCAACTATGTCAAAAGTTTGGTCTTCGTAAAATTGTAAAAGCTCCGACCCGCGGCAGGAATATCTTAGACCAAATTCTCACAAACATGAGTGATTTATATAGTGAGGCAAAACAATTACCACCTTTTTAATAGGTCGCTCGGATCACCAGTGTATTATCTACCAACCGCTGAAACAAGTTTCCCGTAACAAGACTACGTCAAAAACTATCAGAAAACTTGAAGTGGACAACATCAGCTCTCGGGATTATTAAAGCTAAATACTGAAAACTGGGAATCTGTCTTAGCAGCGGTCGATGTTGATGACAAAGTTGAGGCATTTAACAGTACTGTGCTCAAAACTCTCGACACCCAGCTCCAGTGAAGCACGTGCGTACTCATCCTAGCGACAAAGAGTGGATGACACCTTATATCAAAGAGCAAATACGTCCAGACAAAGAGCCTTTGTCAAAGGTGACATGACGAGATATCAGGTGATGCGTGCAAAAGTAGCTGATCTTATTACCAATGCAAAACGTTCTACGAAACAAAGGCCAGCGAACTGCGTTATTCAACCCCAAGAAAGTGGCACAAATGCATATATTCACTTTGTGGTGCACAGAAACAAACCACTGCTCCAACTGCTCCTACAAAGGAAGATCTACAGAAGGAGGCAGATTAGCTGTTACAAGCATTTACTGCGCCTTGGAAAAATCGTAAGCCCACTGCTCTCTCAGTCAGAGATGATTTTTCTGCGAGTCTTCAGGATCGACAACCACCCGTTTCAAATATCGGCCAAGTGAAAGCGGTACTTAAACATCTTAACCCCAGGAAAGCAACAGGATGCGACGATGTTCCTGCTTGGTTGCTGAAGAAGTTCCACGAGGAGCTGGCGCCGGTTGTGAATGATATAATCTGTGCCAGTATCCAACAATGCAAGTACCCCACGGCATACAAGCACGCCCTGATCAGCCCTGCGCCGAAAGTAAACAACCCAACGGATGTCAGCAATGACTTCAGGCAGATCTCGGTGCTACCCCAGGTTGCTAAGGTGCTAGAAAAAGTTCAGCTAACGCTAAATAAGGACGATCTGGATATCAGAGCAACTCAACATGCTTTCACCGAGGAAAGATCTACAGTAACTGCACTCGCAAGTATAACCCAAGACTGGTATAATGCAACCGAACCTGGGAGTCCATACAGTGGTGTCCATGTGCTTTTTGTTGATTTCCGCAAGGCATTTGACCTTGTGGATCATGCCACACTGCTAGTCAACTTGGCTAATATGGGTGTCAACAAAAGCCTATCGAAATGGACCCAGAGCTATCTCTCGGGTAGAACCCAGCAAGTTAAGCTCCCAGGTGTTTTGTCAAGATCTGGCACCAAGGTGGGGTCATTTCGCCTACGCTATTCAATGTCCTTGTCAATGATATTGAGGACTGCGTACCACCAGGGCTGGCTGTAAAAACCTGTAAGTTTGCTGACGACTGCACACAATACGAACTGGTGCCTCCTGATTCCAGCAGTCACATGCAGGAAGTCACACATAACCTGGAGACATGGGCAATGAGAAACAAAATGGAACTCAGTGCAACTAAGACTAAGGACATGTGGATTAGCTTCAAGAAAACCTGCGCCGAGCCAGAGCCTATCAGCGTCGGAGGGAAGGATCTACAGAGGGTGGATGAATTCAAATTGCTAGGACTTCGCGTACAGAGTAACCTAAAATGGAACACTCACGTTAATGATATCTTAACCAGAGCAAGCAAGCGAATTTACTACTTAAGAGTCTGCAGGAAGGCCAACCTTCCAAAGGAGATTGGACTTACAAGATACACAACCAAGATCCGGCCACTTCTAGAGTACGCCTCTCCAATATGGGGCGGTCTGCCAGCCTACCTTGTAGCAGACTTGCAGAGACTTCAGAACCGCTGCTTAGATGTTATGGGACTGCCTAGAGACACGTTAGAAACTCTTTCAGAGCGCAGAGATAAGTTAACAATCAAAGAGTTCAAGAACATCATTGACTCAGATAGTTTTCATCCTTGTAAGCGCCTGTTACAACCAGATATTAATCGCGCGTACAACCTTAAGTTTACTAAGGCTGTGCAAGAGCCGAGATCACGAACAAAGAGGCACAAAACATCTTTTTTTCCAAGAGCGGCAAAAGCCTACAACAAGACCTATTTGAAATAACTTTTTATATATTTTAAAAAACCTATTTTTACATTAACCATTTAGACTTGCTACAATTTATACATTCACTATATACATACTTTTTACATATTTATCAAATTTTTTTGTAATACTGTTGCAATTCTTACGCCAAAAACAGTAAATAAAGTTATTATTATTATTAATTTTTTTTGAATAAGAAATGAAGATATTGTTCAAGTTTTTATGGTTGAGCTCTGAAGTGAAATTTAGGGACTGCTTGTCGTTTCAAAAGATTAAATAATACATAATTTGCATGAAAGTATACCTAAAATATCGGCATGAAAAGTAAAACGAACGAAGGCAATCTCATCACAACTTCTCATGAAGGAGATACCAAAAAGATTGGGATAGTCATCACTATCTAAAATGCGAAAACAACAAAAGGCCATTATGATGTATAAAATCGTTAATGGCCTTGCACCTAATTATATGGCAGACATGTTTTCAAGAGAATTTTGCCCATAAGTATATACAACCTTCGAAACTCCACATTAAACTTCGAAATTCCAAATGTCACAACAGAGCTATATAGAAACAGCTTGGCGTTTTCGGGAGCCAAACTCTGGAATGAACTTCCAGATGATCTAAAGAAAAAACCATCCGTTAATACTTTTAAAAAGAAAATCAAGACTATTAACTTTTGCATCGACAACACTTAATCAAATAATTACGGTGGCCCGTAAGGTTCAGCACAAAAATAACAGAATGACACACACAACAACAGAAGAAACAACGCAAAACAAAAAAGTATGACAATACAAGCAAAAAAGTTTGGCAACGCAAACAAAAAAGTGTGTGATCAACGCAAACAAAAAAGTCGAAGTAAATAAAAAAGTGTATCAAACAAAAAAATGTGACAACACACAAACAAAGAAATAAACGCAAAGAAAAATTTACGACGCAAACAAAAAAGTTAACGCAAATAAAAAAAGTCAACGCAAATAAAAAATTACGACGCAAACAAAAAAAAAGTCACTTGAAGCCTGCTGCCAATTCATTTGCCAATACACGAATTGGCAAAAAGATTGGAAGTCTGTTAACAATTCATTTTCATCATTTTCATCATTCATGACTTTTGGCGCTTTTTCTCCTTAAAAAGGACTGAACAAGAACAATATACACAAACTGACAGTCGGATTTAGTCAAGATATCTTGTAAATAAGATACAGAAGAATAAATTTCTTTTCTGGTAAGATTTAAAGGCTGTGTTGTTCTTCGATCTCTTGCGGCCATGTTCAAGTGATGCTCGCACCAAATTAACTGTCCTCGGGATGCACAACTACTACTACCAAGTTTTTTTTGTTTGTGTTGACATTTTTATTTGCCCATGCACTTTCTCTATATAGTTGGTTTATAATAACATACTATTATACATGACTGTACTGCAATGTCTGAAAAGCTTTTATACCTGCAAAAATTCCGTGAACAAGAATTCTAGATTGATGAGTGAGACTTCTGTTGTTGTCTGCTGCAGTGAATAATAAACAACACGTAAAATCCACCAACTGTAAAGCCCTGCGGTATGTGTATATTTGTTACAGAGTGTTTGGAACAAGCCACAGGAAGTAAAGGAATAGTGCGTGTCAATTTTTAAAATTGTAAATCGATTTATTTGCCTTTTTGTGCTTTGTCTTTTATGCTGGAAATTACTAAAGTTATAAAATTTTCTAACAGGTTTTTACAAACTAAACCCGTTGCATATCCTTGAGAGTTAAATAAACCCTGTCGTGCGTTTGTGTTTTTGAACCAAGTGGAGTCAAGTTACCACTCCTACTCTGAGAAGAATAGAAAACTGTTGTTATGATAATTTGGAGAAAGATCTTTTAATTATATTGCCGATATGCTTCATTAAGTATCTTCAGTCGAAGGGAAGACAAGGTGAACTGTGCTGAATTATTGACGAAATGAAGGTAATCTGTGCAGGCTTAATGAAAACAGGGACCAAGTCCCTGGCTAGAGCTCTCCGATTACTTGGTTACACCGTCCATGATCTTGAGGAGCACTTATCAGTTCACCTGCAGTCTTGGTGGGAAATCTTCAGGGAGGGAAGAGAACCCGATTTCTTCTCCATGTATCGAGATGTGGATGCCGTTACAGATATGCCTGCCAACGCTTTCTATCAAGAAATACTCGAAGCTTTTCCAGATAGCAGGGTAATCTTGACCGAACGAGACAGTGAAGATATCTGGGTCCAAAGCTGGATAAAGCATGTGAAACTAAGGCTAAGAATGGAAAAGGAGCCCATGCATACATTAGTATCTATGCTTTCATCAACATTCAGGAAGATCCTACAGATCCGGAAAGTTCCTTTACACTTTCTTCTTGGTATTTCTGAAATGAGGGCAGAAGAGTCAAAATTCCTTATGAAGAAGAAATATCGAGAGCACAATGAGCGAGTGAAAGGAATCGTTCCACCACATCGATTGTTGGTATATAACGTCAAGGAAGGTTGGGAACCGCTTTGCAAGTTTCTTGAATGTGAAGCACCTCAGTGTTCCTTCCCACAAGAGAATGTCGCGGGATACACAATCCAAAAGAGGTTTGGTGTTCAAAACATTCTCCGTTTCGATGTGGTTGGTCCGAAGATTGCAAGAGAAATAGTAATAAATTTGTTACTCATTATTATAGTAATCAGTTTTATCTTTGCCTTAACTGCAATTTAAACTATCAATCGAGAAACTGATCTACAGTAGGTAAGAAACCTTAACTACATCTACCGAGATTGAAAACTGCTTGCTGCACGAGGATAATGATCCGACCCTGTTAGAGACTCCAACTTTAAAGCTGTTGAGGAACTGCCCACGAAAAATCATGCAAACCATGCAGGTGACGTTAATTAACTAAACCATATTCAGGTTTTCTGGATCACTGTTAATTAAGTTCCTTCTGACTGAGATTAAGCAGGCCAGCTTCTTGGTTTGTTTGCAGACCCTTTTTAAGAGGCACAACTTCACAGGCATAAAATTTCCAAACAGGCTATAGTTTTTTTCTTACTTCTATAGTATAATTTTTAGTAAAAATGATAGGTTTTATTGTAATATTAGGAGCAAGACCATGCACTTTCTCTATATAGTTGGTTTATAATAACATACTATTATACATGACTGTATTGCAATGTCTGAAAAGCTTCTACACCCGCAAAAATTCCGTGAACAAGAATTCTAGATTGATGAGTGAGACTTCTGTTGTTGTCTTCTGCAGTGAATAATAAACAGCACGTAAAATCCACCAACTGTAAAGCCCTGCGGCATGTGCTTATTTGTTACGGAATGTTTGGAACAAGCCAGAGGAAGTAAAGGAATAGTGCATGTCAATTTTTAAAAATGTAAATCGATTTATTTGCCTTTTTGTGCTTTGTCTTTTATGCTGGAAATTACTAAAGTTATAAAATCTTCTAACAAGTTGTTTTTACAAACTAAACCTAAGATTTCAAGACTGTTGTATATCCTCGAGAGTTAAATGAACCCTGTCGTGCGTTTGTGTTTTTGAACCAAGTGGAGTCAAGGAACCAACTCCTACGCTGGGAAGAAGAAACTATTGTTGTTATGGTAATTTAGATAAGATCTATTAACTGTATTGCAGATATGCTTTATTCACTAACCTTTAGCGGACCCTCAGTTCACCTGCAGCCTTTGCAAGAAATCTTGACTCTAGATCTCTTGATTTGGGTTAAGCACTTTCCCATCAGATTTAAAAGTAGCTAAAAATTTTTCCCCTTTTCAATCGGGTGAAAGCAATGATTCAAACAATTATAAGCCAATGTCGATCCTGTCATGTATTAGTCGCAGTGTTAAAAGACTTATTTACGAACAGCTATATTCTTACTTAGTTGATAACAAACTTCTCAACACACGGCAGTCTGGGTTTAGATCGTTGCATTCTACCATTACCGCACTTCTTGATCTCATGAACGAATGGTGTTTTAACATTGACAAGGGAAGATTGACGGAGTTATATTTCTAGACCTGAGCAAAGCGTTTGATACCGTTGGTCATTCCTTGTTATTAACCAAACTAGAGTTTATGGGAATCAATAATCCTACTTTATAGTGGTTTGAATCCTACCTTCTGGGAGAATCCAGAAATGTTTTGTTAACGGCGTGCTATCTGAAGAACACCCAATAACTTGTGGTGTGCCGCAAGGATCGATTTTAGGACCATTTCTGTTTTTGGTGTATATAAATGGTCCCAACACAAGTCTTAAATTCGGCACTGGCAGAATAAACGCCGATGACACAAATTTGACATTCTCCTCGAATAATGTAATCGATTTGGAGATGGAGATGAAAAAAAAAGACCTTGAAAATAATGTAACATGGCTCATAGCAAACAAATTAACACTTAATATTCTAAAATCTGAGTACATCTTAATATGTTCTAGTCAACGCGCCGCAACTATTAATGAATTGTTCAACTTGGAAACTAGCGGAATCTCGCTATCGATGGTAGATAAAACCAACTGCCTTGGAGTTCAAATCGATAAACATCTTACGTGGGAGTCTTACGTTAAAAGTATAGCAAAGAAAATTATCTATTCAGTTGTAATGATCAAAAAAATTACAAGTCGTGTAAGGCATGGAAATCTTGTGAGTATTTATAAATCTACCATCGAGCCCTACTTTAACTATTGTTCTATTGTCTGAGCTTGCTTTGAAACTTCAGAGATTACAAAACAGAGCTGCCCGTATCATTACTGGAGCTAAGTACACCGAGCGGTCAAGTGAAGTTTGGAACAGGCTCGGTTGGCGATCCTTAAAGCAAAGACGACTTGAACAAACCGCTATTATGATGTTCAAAATAGCAAACAGTATGTCACCAAATTATTTGCAAGACACGTTTCAGAATGATTTTGGTTCTCGAGTGTATAACCTACGCAGTTCGGATAAAAATTATGCTCTTCCTAAAAACAGAACTGACTACCATAAAAGTTTTGCCTTTACAGGCGCAAAACTTTGAAACACACCGCCACCAGAACTAAGACATCAAGTCTAGAAACATTTAAGAAAAGGGTAAAGCTTATTGATCTGCATCAGCTGTACCAAATATCTTAGTAATTATGACTTGCCTAAATATTTTTTATAAATTGTAAATAGATTTTTAGAATACCATTATTGTAATATTATTATAGTATCAAGTTACTTGTAAGTTTCGATTTTAGCACGCCTTATTGGAAGAACAGAACGTGTATACATGTGGCATTTTCTGATGTAACTACCGTGGATAAATAAAGTTGTTTATTATTATTGTTATTATTATTATCATTATTATTATTATTATTATTATTATTATCTATCTGTCTTTCTATCTATCTATCTTTGTAGTACAGCGGGGATAAGCATTATAGTAATAAATGTACGTAAACTATTCTCAACCTGTCATGCATATTGTCTCTGACTAAACACTTCTTCCAAATATTAACGTGTAACTGAAAGCAAGTGTGGCTATCGAGTCGAGAAAAGGAGTTCAGTTCGCTAACAGTAAAGCCATACAATGTCAACCGTACTGCTACAAACACTGACAGCACAACCAAAAATTACTGCTACAGAATGCAAGTTACTGTTTATGTTGTGTCATATTTTACTGCATATTTGTTGTTAAAGCGCCGTGTCGATTACGTGAAAACTACTTTAATACAATTTTCGACAGGTTCACTCAGCATTACAAGCATATATAGAATCAAAGATAAAAATCAAAATGAAAAGTAAAAAAAAATCTCTTGAAAACCATGTTTGTTACTCATTATTTTAAAATTGCCACAAAAACCTCGTAACCTCTAAAGATCTCTCATTTTCCCAAAACTCTTATTTAATTAGAGGATCACTCAATGCTTGCCATCTTGGTTCTTGAATACAGTTTTTCAATTAATAGGCCGAAGCGTTGCGTAGGTTACTTGAGCCTCGCATATAGAATTATTCTATCTATCTATCTTTGTAGTACAGTAGCCTGATAATTTGCATTTCAAAGTAATTTCCAAATTCTTCTTTTGAAAGAATTATTTGCGTGAACAACCATAGCAGTATGGCTTGACTCAGTTTTCATGGAGGTAAAAAAGATTGCCAAAATTTAGAGTGCATTCCTTTTGTAGAATCCAAATCCGGAATTTGCAGTCAAAACCTGGCTTCTGTGTTCCATTAGAAATTTTCTTCTAAAATCTAATCCAGGATTGTTTACTTGCAGTGCAAACAATCGTGAAATCTGGTTTCAGATTAATTTTGTTCCATTGGTTCAGGAAATCCAAACAATCCAGATTGACAATCCGGATTTGGATTTTACAAAGGGAATGCACTCTTAGTAACAAATAAACAATGACCTAGAAAATTGGTTGTTTCACTTTTCATAAGTATTTTTATCAGTCTTTCTCTCCAAAATTATTTTGATTCTGCCATTTTGTTCAAGCCAAACACTGTTCAACCGTTCAAAGAGATGAACATTAAAGTATACCTTAAGTATAAAGTGTCGGCATGAAAAGGCAATCTTATCACAACTTCTCATGCAATCTCAGTTCGATCTGGCTAGCACCATTATAATTAAATGAAAAATAACTTTGAACACATTTTTATATTTCTGCATTTTTCGATTATCTGGCTTTCAAATTCTTAAGTAAAATAGTAAGTATATAGTTGATCAAATCGCCGTTTCTTGGATCACGTTACTAGAGCTGTTGCTTGTTTGCCTTCGTGTATTGTTTCTTGAGAAAGATAGTTACACTGGACAACAGAATAAGAAGTGTTCCTCCGAAGCTAAGATCGTTGAATGGTGTGTGCAGAATAATGCTCTGCAAGACAAACACAAATGCAAGGTTTGTTGTCCGTCCTAACGCAACGGTCGCCGCTTCCTCTATTGTCAGAGCATACGTCATGCTTAACTGCCCACCGAATGTAGATATGGCACAGAATATGGCGTACCAATTATCGGGCGTGCCACAATCGGGATATTTGAGTCCACCCTCGGCAAAACCGAGTAAGAAACCCATAGTGATACCAACGATTCCATAATAAAACAAAATTATAAATGGTCCCGATTTTTGTAGTTTCCTCACGCAGATGAAAGAAAGAGCATCAGATACGGATGCTCCGATAGCTGCCGTAATACCAAGGTTTCGCCAGACTGCAGAACTTGTGTAACCATTGCCAATGCCGTTTGAGTGACTGAAAATGAACGATGGTCTTGTTATCAGTGTTACACCAGCTATACTCAACACCAGAGCAACGCAGTCGAAGATGCCCCAGCTCTCTTTGAGAATAAAAAATGCTAGTATGGCCGTGATTACAGGATGGGTGAACACTATGGCCATGGAATCCATAAGAGGGATAAACCGAAATGAGAAATACATAGCAGCAAATGCACCGCAGCTGAGGGATGCACGACCGAAGATGAAAATGAACTCTCGTATTGAAAACGGCACAAGAGATTCATTATAATATATAGTAAATGGGAGACAAAAAGTCAGAATACCAATGCTTCTAGCAATCAACATTTCGAAGTATGGAACACTCTCGGCAAGTTTCACAAATAGCGCACCGAAAGCCATAAATAACCCTGCAGCTATTGCCAATACGAGACCGAGCATATGATGTTCCCAACTTGATTCTTTTGCTTGTATTTTGTCAACTTTTGTAGTTGGCTTTGCTTCAGTAAATTCGTCGTTTCGATCAGTTAAGCAGTTTTCATTTACCAAATCCCCTTCTTCGCTGTCCGCTACAATAGGGTTGTAGGAAAACCTTGGACCAAGCCTTCCTTTCCATTTTAGCAGTGTACTGTGTAATGTCTGAATATCTTTCATACTGCAAAAACTCCGGGAACAAGACTTCTGGATTGATGAGTGAAACTTCTGTCGTTGTCTACTGCAGCGAATGGTAAATGGCCCGTAAAATTCACCAATGCAATTCACCAATGCAAATGTAAGCCCTGCGGTGCGTGTTTACTTAACGAAGTCTTTGGGATAAACAACAGGAAGGCAAGGGATCGTATCTGTCGTTTTTTGAAAATGTAAATCAATTTATTTGCCTTTTGGTGCTTTGTCTTTTATGCTGGAAATTACTAAGTTATGAAAGTTTGTTTTGATATCCTAGACCTAAGATTTCAAGAAGATTTTTGCATATCCTTGAGAGTTAAATAGAACATGTCGTCCGTTTTGTTTTTTAATCAAGTGGAGAAGAGGAGCCAACTCCTAATCTAAGGAGAACATAAACTATTGTTGTTATGATAATTTAGGGAAAGATTTATTAATATTGTTGCAGATGTTTGCTTCATTCCGTAAATTTAGCGGACCGTGATGTCTACGGTGAAACAAGGTGAACTGTGCTGCTTTATACTGCTGCACGGAAAAATTTAGTCACGAATAAATAAAAGCCTAGAAAACTGCTTGTTTCAGTTTCCTTCATTGCGTGTTTATAAATATTTCCGTCTGTGTTTTTCTCCAAATTTATTTCATGACTATGCGACTATGTTCAAGCCAAACTTGTTCAACCGTTCAAAGTGGCCGACCAGCTCCCAGCTGGCCTTGTAGCTCAGTTGGTAGAGCAACGGTGATCTGTTCCGGAGGTCGTGGGTTCGATTC